>LDKF01000775.1:37920-49594 GCA_001026735.1 Rotylenchulus reniformis | reverse complement strand
TGTTGGATATTTGGGTTTAAGTTCAAGAGAGGATTTAGGCGCCAAATTTCCCATTCAAATTATGTGACATTTTATCCTCCCCATTTTGTTTGTGATTTATTTTCCATTCATTATTCTTTCGCTGGCTATCGACAATTGATATTTATTCCGCCCAATAAATACATATTTATTCGATTCCCTTATTATTTGGAAACAATCGTAAACCGATTGATTATTTTATTCTTATTCCCATTGTGTGTATTTGGCTCGGAACAGCAAATACACAACAAATTGGCGCAGTCAGCCAAGGTTCTGAGGATTGCCGACGGAAACCAGGACATTCGGCATCGGCAGAGGTCTGAAAGAAAATTTGGGTTCCCTTTCCAAGCAAGAAATTTTGTGTACGTCGGACAATTTCATTGGATTTTCATCGGATTGTGCACTTCGATCGATTTTTCGTCTCTTGCGCCACTGTTAAGTGTCTTGGCGACATTTAACAGTTCAACCAAGGCGCACACTCTTTGCTCCCTGTCTTGGCGACAGAGATAGCATTTGCTTGGTGCAAATCAGAGCGAATAAGAGTGCGGCATTGACAATCGACCAGCACCTGAAATTTTCCTGAATTCATCATGAATGAAGCGCAATTCGAAAAATTCATGGCGGCGCAGCAACAAATGATGATGACAATGTTCGGACAATTTGCTGATCAGCAATCCGGACATCAGCAAGCAGGAAGTTCTGCCATGGCTAGTGCAGCTGCTCTTGCCGCGTCACTCGATTCTCGGATCGGGAAGTTCAACTATGATCCGGAGGCTGGATTTACCTTTGAACACTGGTTCAAACGGTACGGCAAATTCATCGAGGAGGACGGCAAGGACTTGGAAGAAGCTGCAAAAGTGAGGCTACTCGTCGGCAAGCTGTCGGATCCGGAATATGCTCAATTCGCGGACAGCATCCTTCCTAAACTCCCGGATGAGCTGAAATTTGCGAATGCGGTCAAACGCTTGAAGGAGCTGTTCGGGGACACGAGATCGTTGTTCGTCCGTCGCTTTGAGTGCTTCAAGCTGAATCAAACTGCACATCAGGATGTCGCATCATTCCTGGCGCAGGTGAATGCAGCATGCGAAAATGCCGACTTGGCCCTCACCAAGGAGACACTGAAATGTCTGATCATGGTGGTGGGCTTGCGTGACGATCACTATGATTTGCGGCAGAGGTGTTTGCAGCTGCTGGAAGAGGCTCGGAAGAGGAATGAGGAGCTGATATTGGAGAAATTGGGTGAAGAATGCAGGGCATTCCAACTGATTCGCGAGAGCGCGATTTCGCTGGCCCGCTCGGAAGGTCCAAAATTCGCGAATGCTGTGCGCGCGCATCCACAGCAATGGAAGGACAAGCGGCCGAAGGAAAAGGCGCGAAAACCTGAACCCAGGGATGACGAATCGGTCAGCAGCGGTGGGTCCGATCAGGTTTGTCTCTCATGCGGTACAGCTGGTCACAGTCAACGAAACTGTCGGCACCGGAAAGCACGATGCTTTAAGTGCAACCAGCAGGGACACATCCGCAGTGCATGCCCTGAATTGAAAGATCATGGAAAGAAAGCGAAGACAAGGTCTTCTTGCGCTGTTGACACAGTAGCAGTCGACGCATATTGTATGGCAGCGGATGCGGAAAATTCGGACTGGTGGAAAGTCCCGGTCCAGGTCAACGGCATTGATGTGGAAATGAAGGTTGACAGCAGAGCACAAGTTGCCATGTTGACATTGGACACTTGGCGGAAGCTTCTGAAGCCGGAGCTCGGAAAGACCAAAATGAATGTCAGGGATTGCAACGGCAAGTGCGTCGAGATTCGAGGCCAGCTGGAGTGCATTCTCAAGTTGGGAGAACAGCAACCCAAGAAGCTCACTGCTTTGATCAGCGACGGAATACGCCATGATTTGTTGGGAATTCCATGGATTCGAGCTTTGGACATCCTCCCAGGAACGGAATGGACACGGGCACCGAGGCAAGAAGGCATATCCCGGAAAACCCCAGAAAAGGCTGTAGGAATCATTCAGCTGGGGAGTGGAAATGCTGAACGGAATGGCAATTTCTTCTGTGATCCGGCGTTGCATAATGGTGATGTAGTCCATGTGCTGAATTTTCGTGGCAGAAAAGTTTGCTGGCTACCGGGTACTCTCGTTGGAAGTACAGGTAAGGCGACATTCCAGGTTCGAGTTCCATCGCTGAAGGCCGTGATCACGAGAAAGGCCCAGCACATCAGGGTTGATGGTGCATCCGCGGCGAATTCTAATTTTATTCGTCATAATTCGGAGTCATCTGTCGGATCGGATCAATTCAAATGGATCGACCCGGGCTATTCGTACGAACAGGACAAATCCGGAAGTGACCAGGAGGCAAAATGTCCAGGAAAGGATCAATCTTAAGAAGGGAGATGTTGGATATTTGGGTTTAAGTTCAAGAGAGGATTTAGGCGCCAAATTTCCCATTCAAATTATGTGACATTTTATCCTCCCCATTTTGTTTGTGATTTATTTTCCATTCATTATTCTTTCGCTGGCTATCGACAATTGATATTTATTCCGCCCAATAAATACATATTTATTCGATTCCCTTATTATTTGGAAACAATCGTAAACCGATTGATTATTTTATTCTTATTCCCATTGTGTGTATTTGGCTCGGAACAGCAAATACACAACAGCATTCTACCGGAAATTCCAGATGAGCTGAAATTCAAGGATGTCGTAAAGCGACTCAAAATGCTCTTCGGAGATTCGCGTTCCCTCTTCGTGCGCCGATTCGAGTGTTTCAAACTGAAGCAAGCCGCTGAGCAAGAAGTTGCCGAATTCATCTCTAAGGTCAATGCGGCATGCGAGAATGCTGATTTGGATTTGTCAAAGGAGACACTAAAGTGTCTGATCATGGTTGCTGGGTTGCAAGACGAGCACCATGACCTTCGACAGCGATGCTTGCAGTTGCTTGAAGAGTCGCGTAAGCGAAATGAAGATCTGACGCTGGAAAAGTTGGATGAAGAATGCAGGACGTTCATGCTGATTCGGGACAGTGCAAAGTCGTTGGCACAACCCAGTAAGGCCCATATGGAGGCGAATGCAGTCCGAGCACACCCACAGCAGTGGAAGGAACGGCGTGGAAAGGGAAAGAAACCATCAAAGCCGGAACCAAAAGACAATGAGTCGGTCCACAGCGATTCATTGGATGAAGAATGTGCTGCTTGTGGGAGAGCTGGACACAGTATTCGCAAATGTAGGCACCGAAATTCGACGTGCTACAGGTGTCAGCAGAAGGGCCACCTAGCCAATATGTGCAGTGAACCGAGGGAAAAAGCCAGGACGGCGAAGCAGACATCTTCGCGGGCTATAGATACGGTTGAACTTGAAGCACATTGCTTGGCAGTCGGAAGTCGGAAAAAGGATATCGGAAATTATGATTGGTGGACAATACCGATCGCCATAAATGGCGTTGAAGTGAATATGAAAGTTGATACGGGCGCACAAGTTGCAATGATTGGCTCGAGGACATGGGACAGGCTCATGAGGTCAACGCTGACGCATCCGGAAGTGGACGTCAAGGACTGCAATGGCAAGTGCATGAAAATTCAGGGAAAAATGGAATGCTTGGTCAAATTCGGGGATGAATCGCCTAAGAAGCTAGAAGCGTATGTGAGCAAGGGGATTCGACATGATTTACTTGGTATCCCATGGATTCGGGCGCTGGACATCCTCCCGGGGACGAAATGGGAAAAGCCACACTCCGAGGAAAACCCAGTTCAAATTGATGCAGTGAAAATTCGGGGCACAGGCCGCCGTAGAGATTCAGCAAGTGGATTGGACCATAAGTACAGCGACTGTTCGGTACCGGATGTGTTCCGTGCCGAGGATTCGGTCCAGATTTTAAACTTCCGTCGAGGACGAGTGCATTGGCTGCAGGGGACGGTCATACAGCGCCTAGGTAAGTCTTTCAAGTACCAGGTCAGCGTGCCAGCGCTGCGAGCTGTGGTCACGAGGAAGGCAACGCAGATGCGGCGGCGATCTTCATCGGAAGAAGACAACCAGTCCCGCCATCACTCGGAGTCTGCTTCACCTCCAATAGATTTTATTTGACTTGGTCAGGTGTACTGATGCGCGGAAGGAAGTCATTTAAGAAGGGAGATGTTGGATATTAGGCTAAGATCCTGTTATGATTTTGGCGCCATTTCCCCATTCAAATTTAGACATTTCCTCCCCCGCGTTCTTTTATATTTTTCTCCTTGATTCGGTTATTCAGTCGTTCCCCATTCTGATATAATTGATATTTATTCTTTCAATAAATTATTTTATTATTATTCGACACATTCTTTGGAAATATTATTCATTCGAATAAGTATTATTTTTATTCTATTCATTGTTGGTATTCTACGGGCGAATACACAACAGAGAGCAGCAAGCGCTCGTCAATCGGCTGTTGCGGCAACAAAACCAGCAGCCAGCACAGCTTCTGCCAGCACTCCCGGACATCGAGTGCTTTGATCAGAATGGCGACCAGGGCAGGAGCATTGCAGACTGGCTCGAGCGCTTCCAGTTTGCCGTCGAATACGCTGCGCCGGGGCTGCCACCTGAAAATAAGGTCAAGCTGCTGATGACGAAGCTGAGCGAGCCGGCTTTCAGCGAATACACCAAATCCTGCCTGCCGAAAGCGGTGACAGATTTCACCTTCGACGATACCCAGGGTCAGCTGAAAGCCCTGTTTGCCAAACCGCAGTCCATTTGGATCGATCGGTATGAGTGCCTGTGTGCGGCAAAGGACTCGTCCGAAGATTTTCGGTCCTTCATCAACCGGCACAAGAAGCTGCCGAGGGACTTTGAGTTCAAAAAGCTCAAAGAAGAGCAGTTCAACTACCTGATGCTGCTCACCTCGCTGAAGAGCGCGGGCGATTCCAACCTCCGCAAACGCATATTGGCCAAGCTGGCGGCCGATGGTGACAATGTGAAGTACGACGCAGTGGTCGAGGACCTGCAAATGTACTTGTCGACCATTGCGGAGGCAGACAGTCTGGAGCAGCAGCACGTGCCGAAGAAGGTGAGAAGCAGAAGAGTCAGCAAAAGCCGAATGGAATGAAGGATAAACCAGCTCAGCGGATCAGGTGCTGACGATGCGGAAAGGACTCCCATCGGCCAAATGAGTGTTCCCATGCCAAAACTGTGTGCCGGAAGTGCACCAAACAGGGACATTTCGAGTTACAGTGTGACAAGCACCAAGAATGGCTGAAGCGGAATGCTGGGAAGGGAGGCAGGAAAGTTAACACCATTTTGCTCGGTGGAGTTCTGGTTAATTCGGTTAACCAGCTGAACAAACTCATCGAGATCCCCGTCAAAATCAATGGAAAGCCTGTGCAATTTGTGCTTGACTCGGGTGCCGAAGTGACCGTCATCAATGAAGATGCGCACCGGCTCATTGGGAAGCCGAAATTGGACCCATTCAAGGAGCAAGCCAGGTACCACGACGGTTCCATGTGCACACTGCTTGGACGGGGGAAAGCGTTGACATGCTGGATGCATTCGGGCTAATGCAAGATGTCCGGAGTAATGTGGCCGCCGCTTTGCAGATAAATCAGGTCGAGCGGACGGAATCCTCGGTTGGGAATGAAGTCATTGGTGAACTTCAGCGGAAATTCCCGGAGGTATTCAAGCCAGAACTCGGGCATTGCAGGAAGGCTAAAGCGCATTTGGAGCTGAAGCCAGACGCCATTCCGGTGTTTTGTCGGCCGCGCCCAGCACCGTACAACACGAGGTCGGTTGTTGAAGCTGAGTTGAAGCGCCTGGAGGACATGAGCGTCATAAAGCCCGTCGATCACACCCGCTGGGCCGCACCGATTGTGGTTGTCAAAAAGGCCAATGGGTCAGCACGCGTCTGCGCGGATTTTTCCACCGGATTGAACAGCGCGTTGCTGTTGCATCAGCATCCCCTGCCACTGCCCGAGGATATCTTTGCCACGCTGAATGGTGGCCGCGTCTTCACGCAACTTGATCTGGGTGACGCATATCTGCAGGTTGAACTGGACGAGCAATCAAAGGAGTTGTGCACGATTGCCACTCACCTCGGTAATTTCCAGTATCAGCGCCTGCCATTCGGAGTGAAATCAGCTCCTGGGATTTTTCAATCCATTATGGACATGTTGGCAGGATTGCCATTCGCCGTTGCATATCTGGATGACATGATAGTCGTCAGCAAAACTCCAGAAGAGCACAGGAAACACCTGGAAGAAGTTTTCCGTCGAATTGAGCAGTTAAGATTCCGGGTAAAGCCTGAGAAGTGCTCCTTCTTTCAGAAGCAGATCAAGTATCTGGGCTTCATTGTCGACAAGGACGGAAGAAGGCCGGATCCAACCAAAGTCCAGGCTATTTCGGATATGCCTGTGCCAACGGATGTGTCCACACTGCGATCATTTCTGGGGATGATAAACCATTATCAACCTTTCGTGAAGAACATGAGGTTCATCCGCCAGCCGCTGGACGACTTGCTAAAACAGGATGCGGTCTGGGCCTGGTCAACGGAGTGTCAGGATGCGTTCGAGAAAGTCATCAGGCTCCTGAATTCAGACCAGCTGCTTGCCCACTACGACCCATCACAGGAGATCATTGTGTCAGCGGATGCATCAGAGCACGGAATCGGGGCCGTGATCTCCCATCGTTTTGCTGATGGCAGCCAAAAAGCAGTCGCCCATGCATCGTGCTCATTGTCCCCTGCGGAGAAAAACTACTCGCAGATCGAAAAAGAGGGACTGGCACTTGTCTACGCAGTGAAAAAGTTTCACAAGTATCTCTACGGGAGACACTTTGTGCTGCAAACGGATCACAAGCCGCTGCTGACTATCTTTGGCAGCAAGAAGGGGTTCAAAGCCTGCTCAGCCAATCGCTTGCAGCGTTGGGCGTTGACACTCTTGGCCTACGACTTCGACGTACCAAAATACCTTGGATTTCGGCCAGGCTGATGCCCTGTCGCGACTGATTGCGAAGACGCCGAATCCGGAGGACGACATCATTGTTGCGAATTTGTCTGCGAATTCAGAACAGCCGTCTGTGAACGCTGTTTTGACACAGTTTCCCGTCAGCTTCGCAGATCTGGTCAAGGCCACCGAGCAGGATGAGACGATTCAGGCGGTTTTGAAGTGTATTCGAACGCAATGGCCGAACAAGAAAGCAATGTCCGAAGATATTGTCGCATATCACCGACGCCAGAATGAGCTCACCATCGTGGATGGATGCCTACTCTTCGCGGATAGAGTCGTGGTGCCTGAAGCGCTACGGAAGGAAGTACTTCAGCTTTTGCACAAAGGTCATCCTGGAATGAAGCGGATGAAGAGCCTGGCGCGGCAGCATGTGTACTGGCCACGGATGGACCAGCAGATCGAAGATTTGGTCAGAGCCTGTGTCCCATGTGCCGCTGAAGCGAAGCAGCCGGTGAGGACCGAGCTTCACTCATGGCCGAAAGCGGAGGGACTATGGAAGCGAGTGCACATGGATTACGCCGGACCTTTCTTCGGAAAGATGTATCTCATCGTCGTGGACTCCTACTCCAAATGGCCTGAAATTTTCGCCATGAGTTCGACTGGATCAACTGCGACATTCGACAAGCTTCGCTACTTGTTCGCACGCCATGGAATCCCGGAGACGCTGGTCAGCGACAACGGAACGCAGTTCACGTCCAAGGAATTCAAGGAATTCACCTTGAATCCAATGGGATTGAGCACCTGTTTTCGGCGCCATACAACCCGATGTCCAACGGACAAGCCGAATGTTTTGTGGACACCTTCAAGCGGACATGCCGGAAATTAAAAGGGGAGGGAGCAGCACATGTGCTCGACACATTCCTGGCAACATACCGGACGACTCCATGTGATTCGCTGCCAGTCAGCAAAAGTCCTGCGGAAGTGTTCCTTGGAAGAAGGCCCCGCACTACATTGGATTTGCTGCGGCCGAAGCCTCGCCCTCTGGTTGTGCGCAATGAAGCCATGGAGAGACAATTCAACCGGCGGCATGGAGCCAAGCCTCGAAGCTTTGAGCTGGAAGCCAAAGTCTTCGCGCGACACCGACTGTCACAGTCTTGGCGCCCTGGCACTGTGTCCGACTGCCGCGGAGTAATGTACATCGTCACCTTCCCAGATGGATCTTCAGGTAAGTTCCACGCGAACCAGTTGCTGAGCCGACATACCGACGAGATGGACCGGGAACAGCTGGACGCGTTCTACGAGGATTTCGGACTGCCAGTGGCCAAGGAGCCGGCAATGGCACCGGAACTCGTTCGCGAGCCCGAAGTGGTCGCCCGAGAGCAGCCGGCACCCGAGATGGAGCGAGCTGCATCGCCAGCAGCCCAGCGCAAGAACGGAGAAGGTATCCCGAACGGGACCGCCGACCACTGCAGAGGTACTCGCTCGGCTGATGAACGGCAGAAGGAACAAAAAGAAGGAAGGATGAAACCCTTTTAAAAGGGGAGGTGTTCGGGTGGGCCCGATGGATGATCACACGTATCCCCAACCAATCCGTCCCTCCCATTATCGATTAGTTACTGTAGACCCTTCCCCTCCTTCCATAATTCATTCCCCCCATTGTCATCCCCAAATCATTTTTCTTACTTGCTCCCATATTGTCCGCTCCCATCGAACTCAATATATTTTACGCCCAATATTGTTTTCCCTTTGACCTAAATAAATATTTTATTTACTGTTCGTCATTGGGATTGGGGCATAACACTCTCACTCCTAATAAGAGCCCCTAAATAAGGACACCAGGATCATAATTAAGACTTTAGGGTAAAAAATATGCAAAAAAATACGCAAAATTTAAAAATGCAAAAATTTCACTATGAATAAATAAAAAAATAAAAACTTATTAACAAATCCATAATATTTCATATTTTTATCAGCAGGTCTTTTTCCAATAGTTTGAGATCGCCAATAAGTTTGCCATCTTGACATCAATATTAACACTCGCCAAAAAAAAATTTTGTTGCTTTTTAGAAAATTTAAGTACGGGTGCCGTTGGATCCGATAGGGCCAGCCGGAGAAATTTCCAAATTATACCCTATTTTCATAGGAAAATTGATAATTTTTGAGACTTTCTGAAAAAATGATTATAATTTGGAATGCCGACGAACCCATTATGGGCCGCCGGAGAAAATTTTGAAAATTAATCCTTAATAAAATTGGTCACTTTTGAACAAATTTTTCAAAAATCCAAAAATAAGGATAAGATAAGGACAGGTATCGATCAAATCTTAGAAATAAGGATAATTATTTTTCTAAGAAGGGACTCTCAAAATAAGGACAAATCTTAGAAATAACTCCCCGCATTAAGAGACAAGTGTTTTTATAATTCTGACTTTAGCCAATCGATCACATATAATGCAACCGATGGCAAAGTCAAGCTTCATTTGGGGTCACCGGGTCATTTGAGCGGTTTTGTGGAAAATCGGAAACAACACCAAGACTTCCCGAAATTGATGAAGCAGGGTATATTGTTACGGGAATTGGATGCCGACTTGTGTCTAGCCTATGATCTGCTGATGGGAATCAAGAATGATACGGATCTACTCGGATTCACCATTCCTGTACAAGACGAAGAAGATCAAGAGAAGAAGTGCCAGATGTCAATCACAATTGTAAGGAGTAGGGAAACAATCACATATCGACCAATAAATTCGAGTCATTGAACAGAATATGATAATTGATAGGGTGGGTATACATTCGCATTAGATTTACATCTTTATCTAAAGGTATAAGAAAAAATGATGATTAAGTGAATTTTTCAAACTAAATAGGTTGCATAGATCGAATAAAACAAAATGTGTTTTGACATAAATCTCTTTTTTCGTGCTTTAGCGAAATTTATATATCAGTTCATGTTTTACTATACAATTTTAAAAAAATAATAAATTTCACAAAATTTCATGAAAAAGAATAAATTTCATTGTTAAACTTAAGGATTTGTTCTTAAATTATTTTTAATTCTATAATGCTGAAGTAGGTAAATTAAAAATATTGGTAGTATACTTTTATTTGTAGATTGTTTTCTAAAAATCATAAATTCTTCATGGAAATCAAGCAAATAAAAAGGATAAAATGTTTGAAAACTTCAAGGAAAAAGCTTCAAAAAAAAGTTTCAACCAGAATTTGGGCCATTTGGCGTTTTTTAATAACCTTTTATCGGTTCCAATCAACTCAGATTTATTCCAATCAACTCAGATTAGCATATAATAAAATCTCTCCCTTTATCTATCGAACTATATTTAATATTTATAGGGCGGACCGGGATTGCGCAAATATAAGGGCAAAAACATTGCTGAGAAGCGCAAGAAGGACGATAAGGTCAATAAGTACGAACAGCCAAAGCAGGTGAAAGTATACGAAAACTTTTTCACACCGGACAACCTGGTGTGGATCACTGACAACGAAGATCTGCCTGAAGATTTGAAGAAGGATATCTTCCTGGAAATGTTGCCGATCAGCAAGAAAGAGCGAGTGCCAAGAGTGTAAGACCAGAACATCTTAAATGATTTTTTTTGGGAACCTCCCTCAATAGACGAAATTTAAACTGATGAGCTGAGCATTAAAAACTTTTTTACAAAGGCAAACTTGCTCTCATAAAAACGAACATCAATTGATGATTTTATCTTATTAGACTATATATTCTCTCAGCTTGCAGTGCTTATTAAATTTATAAAATTTTATTTAAGCGTGATCAGCTCGCAAGGAGAAGAACGATTGTTCACTGTCGCTAACCGGAACAATATGGAGCTGAACTTCACCTGGGTTCGCCCTGTGCACGACAAGTTTTGCGTCAAAGCGCACCAATTTGAAAAGAATGAGTTAGTTAATTAGTGAAAATTTTTGGGAAAATCCGATCTAAATGGAACAATATTTTTCTGAAAGTCGTATTTCTGTTAATAGGCGGTTAGGAAGGAATACTTATACTTTAACGGATGTGGTTGAAGTTAATAGGCATTTAATAATGGGGTGGTGGTCAATCGGAACAGGACGGTCTGTGGCGGCCGGTCTGTGGTGGGATGGTCTGTGGCGGGGCCGTTCTGTGGCGAAGGGAATCGATGAGAAATATCTTAAAGTCGCCTATGCCTTATGGCGTCATTCAATTTCACGATTTTTTAAGTCGGTGATACGGCGCATTTAAGTTTTTTAACTAAGCGCCGTCGAGGCCTCTAACTCTCTAAACTAGCGTATTCACTTAAGTAACGCCGTCGGGGCCTCTGACTCTCTAAGTTTGCGTATTCACTTAAGTTAGCGCCATCGGGGCCTCTGACTCTCTAAGTTAGCGTATTCACTTAAGTTAGCGCCGTCGGGGCCTCTGACTCTCTAAGTTAGCGTATTCACTAAAGTTAGCGCCGTCGGGGCCTCTAACTCTCTAAGCTAGCGTATTCACTTAAGTCAGCCCCGTCGGGGCCTCTAACTCAAAGTTAGCGTATTCACTTAAGTTAGCGCCGTCGGCGCCTCTAACTCTCTAAGTTAGCGTATTCACTTCAGTTAGCGCCGTCGGGGCCTCTAACTCTAAGTTAGCGTATTCACTTAAGTTAGCGCCATCGGGGCCTCTGACTCTCTAAGTTAGCGTATTCACTTAAGTTAGCGCCGTCGGAGCCTCTAATTCTCTAAGCTAGCGTATGCACTTAAGTTAGCGCCATCGGGGCCTCT
>LDKF01000775.1:1011-37820 GCA_001026735.1 Rotylenchulus reniformis | reverse complement strand
CTTAAGTTAGCGCCGTCGGGGCCTCTGACTCTCTAAGTTAGCGTATTCACTTAAGTTAGCGCCGTCAGGGCCTCTAACTCTCTAAGTTAGCGTATTCACTTAAGTTAGCGCCGTCGGGGCCTCTGACTCTCTAAGTTAGCGTATTCACTTAAGTTAGCGCCATCGGGGCCTCTGACTCTCTAAGTTAGCGTATTCACTTAAGTTAGCGCCGTCGGGGCCTCTAACTCTCTAAGCTAGCGTATTCACATAAGTTAGCGCCGTCGGGGCCTCTAACTCAAAGTTAGCGTATTCACTTAAGTTAGCGCCATCGGCGCCTTCATCATTTATATTGCGCTATTGGCGTCTTTATCTTAAAGTTTATGACCTCAAAAAACTGAAAGCGCCAAGTTAGAAAAATAAAAGGCGCCAACAAAAAAGATGAGGCGCCGATAGCGCCAAATTTTAAAAATGCAGACGACGATGGCACCAATTTGAAAAAACTCAAGGCAAAGCACCAACTTAATAAAAAATAAAATAAAGAGGCCTATGGCGCCATTTTAAAATCTTAATGGGGCCGGTTTAAAATTTGAAAACGTCATAGGGCATAGGCGATTTTAAGATATTTCCTCTCCATTCCCTTCGCCACATAACGGCCGGCCACAGAACGGCCCCATCACAGAAAGGGGTGTACCGTGGTCAATAGTCCAGTCCATTTCAACCGCCTATTCGTGGGGATAGTAGTCACTTTTAAGCTACATTTTATATTACCTAAATGATTTAACTTTTCTACCAACTCTGAACCACAGCAATAAAATTTTCTCATATTACTTGTTAGTTAGGAAAAATTTCTTAAGCTGATCCTTACCAAAATTAGCAAGCTAATAAATGCAAGATATTGTTGGAAATTTCAAAAATCTTCACGATTTTCCGATTTTGTTAGTTAAAAAATTTACAAAAAATTCAAAAAATTGGTGCTAAAGCACCAAAATATTCAGAAAAAACTTTTGATTTTTTTAAGAGTTGAATATTTGATGATTTATTTTAACTGAGTTTTTGTAAAAAAATAAAATAAAAAAGTCTCGGATTCAAGTTTCCTCGGGGTCAAATCGAGTCTTAGGAAAAATTGGGTCTCGAGCATCTCTAGTGGACCATGGAATATCAAGGCTTCCCGCCGGTTGCTTATAATTTGGAACCATGACGAGGAACTAGGAATATTTTGGTGTCTTGGTCCGGGCCCGGATTGGTCGACTCTAGTTCCGGTCCTTAATACCTTCGATTTTTGAATGTCTACCAAATGATTTATTAAATTTTTTTCCAAAAACTCATTGTTTCATCAGGATGATCTTTGTCTACAATAAACGTCCCGATTGTTTTGTCCGCTTCCAATGGGGAGAACGCAAAGCCAAATGTGTTGATGACAGTGAGTTATTATAGATATATGGCGTGTCGACTTTTGCAGAATGCAGACCCGAAATTTGCAGATAATTAGTCATTTGCCGTTCATTCAAACGAAACCTACAGAAATGAGTTTTGTGTAAAAAATAGAAACAATTGGCTAGAAAATGAACCTAACAATAAGCCCATTCCAATTGGTACAATATAAAAAAATTTTTGGGGTATCTAACAAACTTCTCCAAGTTTCGTTTAAACCGAGTTATAATGTGGATCTGCAAATGACGGGTCTGCAAAAGTCGTACCACGAGATATATAGAGTGATATCGAAACAGATCGAGAATTCGGTGCTGATCCGAAAGTGTACTACAAAATGTCTGAAAATCCAATACAAACAAAAAAATTTATTCAACATATCTATTAAGTATAAAATTAAGCCTTTAAATTTCTGAAAAAGATTCAGGTCTGCGAAAGTTTAAAAATTGTTCGAACAAATGAATCTTGTGAAATTTTTAAAAAATCATAAAGGCTTTATATTAAAAATTCTAAGGGACTAACTTGGAAACTCGAATGTGATGGATCTCCATAATGAGGACAATAACATAGAGACTTAATGCTAATGACCGAGTCCAAAACGATGATTATTTTGGCTTTATTGGATTTCATACATTATGATTCATTTTGCACTTTCGGATCAAATGCCCCAATTTTTTTGATTCCTGTTATATATTCCATTATATGTAATAGGAATCAACAGTTTCCAATCTATCATCTAAGTAAGTGTTTTTTGAATAGAAGACTTATTAGTTCAAACTAAAGAATTTGGATAATTCGATTCTACCGTCATCATAAAATCTATTGAACACTTCCAATGTAGAAATTTATGGCAGTGCCGGGTAACTAAAAATATGGCCATTAAGGCAGTGCTTAATCAATAGTCAAGGAAAATTTTTTTCTAACTTCTCTAGACTTCTCTAGATCAAACTGAAAAAAGTAAACCCAGCAATTTTGATGGTTATTTTTGAAATTCCGAAAAAAAGAAATTTTCAGACATTGTTGAACGAAAATCCAAATTTTATAAAAATCCCATTAGTGAATGATGTACAAGCATAAGCTCAAAAAATATATGTACAAGCATAAGTTCAAAAATTTTGCCTTTGGAAGTTTAGGTGTTCAGGTAAAAATTATTGCATTTTATATGAAACATCCATTTTAGCATAATTAGGCACAAGGATATACTTAGAACCGTTATTTTATTATAAAAATTTACATTTCTAAATGTCAAATGCTGAGTAAGTGTGAAACCGTATAATATGGTAAGCCGCGCTTCAGCGCACATAGGCATCAGAGCTTAAGCGCAAGATGTCGCTAATATTTTTGATTTTACAATTTTATTTAAATTTTATTTTAAAAAAATAAAAATTAATATTTTATTTTGGCAATTTGTGATGAAACGTCGATGAGCTTAGGTTGCGCGCCTTCGGTATGCGTCGTTTTATCCCAACTGCTCAAATTCCCTCTCCTTGCCACGCCCGTCAATAGAAGAGTACTCGACTTTGAAAATGCGCATAAATAACAAATAATATTTTATGGCCAAATTTGCAGTATTACAACTTCAAATTTTGTAAACTAGTCCTGTACAATATTTGGATTTATTTTGTAGCTTAATTTTGCGCTTTATTTTTAGCCTATTCACTTTTCCCAAACAGATGATAATAAGAAATTCGCTTCGAAAAATCGAGGATTCAAATCAATTCAATCGGCGCCCAATTTTTATCGTACTACAAATAAGATATGTTCGCTTATCTTCTCCGTTCACTTTTACCTTTTGAAAAATACTTTCAAATTTTAGAAAACATTGCTTAATAATTCTAAATTTCAATTATAATATACATAGATGGAATTTACGAATAATTAACAATGGTTGCATAATTTTTTGTGCAGAAACTTCATTCAAGAAATATAATAAACATTTTGCTAAGAGTAAACAAAATTCAAACTTTTAATAGATAGTCTTTTTTTTATTGAGGCGGGAGAAATTTGGTCATTTTTTCTCAAATTATCCATTCTTAGGGGTGCTTATTTAAACCGGAAAACCGGCGGTTTTGGTCCCCCGGTTTCCGGTTTCACCGGTTTTCAGACTCCCGGTTTCCGGTTCCAGTTTTTGGCCCAAAAAACCCGGTTACCGGTTAACCGAAACCGGAACCGGTAGTGAACAACCCTAGTCGTACAACCCATACCTATAATGAAATTTCGGAGCACACGCACTCTCCTTGTTCAATTTCAAAAAAAAGCTTGTCGGCTAATTAATAGAAATTCCAACTTCTGAATGCCAAAAAGTCATTGCATTTTTAGTTTATTACATTTTGAGCCATAATGACCAATGGACATTAATTCCTTTTAAATATTTTACTTTTGTTTAAGTGGGCTTCGGTGACGCCGTGCTTTCCATCAATGACCAGCCGATCTTCTTGCATGAGCGAGATGAATTCCGCACTAGAACCCAATTCGGCGAAGAAACTCAGCTGTGCCGTGGAACTTGTCCGATGGAGGCCGATAAAATCCAGAAGGAATACAAGGGAATCCCGGGCATGAACGACAAAGGTTTTTATTATAAAAAATAATATAGATCCTAAGCGAATAAAAAATATAATCAAGAAAATTTTTTTATAGAAGAATGCCTAAAAAGGTATTTTTGATGGAATCTGCGAAAAATAAAAAATCCAAGACCTACCTAAGGTCCTGTATATACTATACACCCTATCCCCCCTATACCAATACTGAATACAAAGATTAATTTTTTCCGACGCCAATTGCAATAGTAACATTTTTCCTCGAGCCAATACCAATACCCAATACTCCGACCATTACCCAGTACCGTTATAACCAATTTGTTAAACTTTTTTTTAAATTTTGCTTTTCATTTCTACCGCAATCTCTGATTAATTACTTCTTTCTTCTTTATAATCTCAAACGGCGGAAAAGGATTTAAATTGTCACACTGAACGTATATAATGCAACTAATACAGCCCTGAATATTCTTTAAAATAAGCCGATTCCCGAAATATTTTTTTTATTTTTCTGTAATTTTTCTCCTCTCTTCATCAAAGAATACCTCTGGTCATTTGTGCTCTACGCAAACCGTGAACGCCTTGGAAATGAGGACGTGAAAGCGTATGAGAATCCGAGTTGCGTGCTGGCGGTGGCTTTCGATGTTGGTCTTTTTTGAATTTGATTCAGCACAAATATATTTGGGTCCTATTTTGAGTTGGCCTCATCAATCTTGTAATTTTAATCCAAAGCAATCCTCTATGGGAATAGTAGTTTAATAAAGTAACAAATACATTCATCATTCATCAATTTTGATGCGAATTGGTAATTATAATTACATTTTAAGCAAGAATTACAAATTCTTCGGAGGTTAAGTGGCACGATAAATAGCTCAAACTCATATTAACGGGGAGCAAACTTTTAAGGGGACAAAACAAAATTCAAAATAAAGGCAAAAATATAATCCAATTTAAAATAAAGTTAAAAATGAGGTAGCGTGATTCATAGGTAAGTACTATATGATTTTTGATATATATTAATGCAAAAAAAAAATTTCAGCTAAATTTTTTCGGGCTGACTAGGAAAATAAATGCATGTAAAAAATAGGATTTTGGGTACGTAAAGGAAGTTGCGAATATTTTGGTGCATAAAACAGATTACCAATAAAGTCAGGTCCGGTTCCAAAACCCTGTACTATTAATAAAAAAAATAAATTAATTTTAAATCAATTTTTAAAATTCCAACTGTGATATTTTTAAATTTCAGTTGCGTGAGTATAACTTCTTTTTGCCAAAGGACTTATACAAGGACAACAAAGAAAATTAAGTGCAGCTGATCAAGGAAGAAAAAAGAGTGTGAATAAATATGATGTGATCAATTATTTTAATATATATTTTTCTTTATGCATTATTTGGGTGATTTTTTGGCTCTTGGGAACATTTCATGACTTATCAACTATAATCCATTCACCGTTTTTTCCTTTAGTGCAGATTATTATCCAACCTTTAATCAACCCTTCCTAATTCCCGGGGCCCGTTGTATAAAAAGAAACAAGAGATAGTCGGATGATAGCATAAAAACTCCGTAGTACAAAATTATCCGGTTTTAGGGGGAAATGCCAAAAATCCATCAAAACAAGTAATTTATTTTCATAAAAAAATTCTAAAGTAAATAAAAAATTTGTCGGACCTTAAAATACGAAAACTTTGAACTGGGTAAAACACTTACGGATAATTTAAATAACTCCCTGCCCTCCCTTTTTTATTCTATTGCCCCCGGGAATTGTTTGATTATTTTTTTCGCTAACTTTTCTTTCCACTAACCATTATCCATAGTGTATTTTCTGACTGATTCGCTAATAAATATATGTAAAAAAGTCCAAATAAGATTGAAATGGTGGGAAATGAAACACAAAAATAAAAACGTATCTATTCCAAATTCTGAAATTAGCAGATTTAGGGAAAAATTCTAATTTAATTCAATCAAAGATTAGAAGCAAAAATTCAACAATTAAAAAAATAAATATGTCTCAGAAATATACAAAACTTATTGAGCTTTCAATTGGAGGTTTTAATGGAATTCTTTTCATTAGAAAGCATTAATATTATTAAAGGCCAATACAATATTCCAAACATATTCGATGCTAGGACGTTAAAAACGTGGCCAGTCTGACCGAAAACTTTTTTGTTAGACTTATAGGTCTAAAATAAAAAAATCGATTGTGCAGAATTTTATGCTCTGTCTGCTGGTATTTTAATTTTCAAAATTCGAATAAAAAGTTCGAAATTTTCACGAATTACCGAAAAATACAGTTTTTAGGGGATATTCGAAAAATTAAACATAGCAGCAGATAGAGCATAAAATTCCAGTATCACATATTCTGCTTATTGGTTCTTTTTTACTTAATTATTTGGTTTTTTATAGACAAAATTAACAAAAAAAAAGGTTAAAAAACTCATAAAAATATATAGTAATAAATGGTTCACTTATTTTAAAATAAAGCAAAAAAAACTCAATACTCACAAAAAAAACAAAATGCTATTTAATTTTTTCATTTTTATTACTTGTACGGTGATTTTGACCAGTATATTTTTAACTCTTATGGAATTTAATGATTGTCTTTGTTTTATCGAGACAAAATTAATTATTTTTTATTATTAATTTTTTCATTTTTTATTGTTTATTGTTTATCTAAAGGCCAAAAATCGGATTGATTGGCATTAGACAAAATATTCAGATACCTAATCGCATGAGTTTTACGCCGTAAAACTTGGAAATGCTTATGATTTGCAATTGTAATCAAGAATAGGATGGATAAAATGTCTTTGAATATCAAAATTTTTCTCGGGTTTTTGGTCTCGGTCTAGAGTCTCGGTATCGGGTTTTGAGTCTTGGAAAATGAGACTTTTTACATAGGATATTATGGCATTTTTTTGTTGGATATGTGACATGATAACATGATTCTTCTTGTGATGATATTTCAGTTGTTCACTATGTATTTCCTTCTCTCTCTCTCTCTCATTGGTTGCTGTCTCACGATTCCTATATAAGCAAGTCATTTTCTCAGTCTTGGCTCATTCTTCGTTCATTCTTCGCTCATTCTGTCCTCATTCCTCCCCTCATTCCTTGCTCATTATTCTATTCCATTCTCATCAATAAACAAATATTCTTCATTCTGTCTCTTGGCTCTTACGACGACCCAAGGATACAACAATTGGCGCAGTCGGCAACGATTCTCAAGGAGCAAGCTCAAGGATTATTCAAGATTCAATCAATGACAAATGGCACCCGGCAAGGATCATACAATTGAGCGCTTAACACAGATGCTGGAGCAACAGGCACAGGCGATGCGTGAACAACAGTTCCGTCACGAAGCCATGGTCGCCCAACTCCTGGAGCAGCGTGTTCAACACCACAAGTGCAGCAAGTGGTGGATCAAAGTGCGCAGCATGCAACGATTGCCTCTTCGCTCGACAACCGCATCGGAAAGTTCGTCTATACCAACGGTACGGCAAATTCTTCGAGGACGATGGCAAGGACTTGGATTCCGCTACGAAGGTGCGACTGCTGGTCAGCAAACTATCGAATGAAGACTACTCCAACTTTGCCGACAGCATCCAACCGAAGCAACCCGACGACCTGATATTTGAAGAAGCCGTTCAGCAACTCAAGGAATTATTCGAAGACTCGCGTTCCGTGTTCGTCCGCCAATACGAGCGCTTCAAGCTGAAACAGAGGGCAAATCAAGATGTCATGGCGATATTCAATCAAGTCAATGCTGCATGCGAAAATGCCGGTTTCTCAGCCTGTTGCAAGAACAGCTGAAATGCTTGATTCTAGTTACTGCATTACGAGATGATCTTCATGAGTTACGACAGAAGTGTCTACAGATTCTGGAAGCTGCAAAGAAGAAGAATGAAGCCATCACGTTGAAGAAGCTCCGTGAAGAATGCCGGACTTTCCTGTCAGTTCGGGCAAATGCGACGATGCTCGCACAATCATCAAGGACGATGACAATAGATGCAATCGCTTCTCATCCAGTGCAATGGAAGCAAAGGAAGAAGAAGAATTCCAACCGTCAGATTCACTCAGATGCAAGTGCAAACGGAAGCTCAAGTTCAATTCGCAAAACAGGCCAATGCTTCTCATGTGGACATTCGGATCACAAGCGAGAGGATTGCAAGTTTCGAGATGCAATGTGTCATCAATGCCAGAAGATTGGACACATCAAGGCAGTGTGCAAAAGCAAAGAAGCACAAGAAGTTTCTGCAGCTGCGATTCATACAGTTACGATCAGTTCAAGCTACGCAAGTTCCAAAGATGCTAGTTTCGAAGATGCAAGTTCCGAAGAAGATGCAATTCGAGAGATTCTGTAGATCAACGATGTTGATTGTCAAATGAAGGTCGACACAGGAGCAGATATCACCGTTCTCACGATGAAGACATGGGAAAAGCTCGGTCGTCCTGCATTGATGCCTGCGAAGTTTCAAGTCAAGGCATGCAATGGCACTTTATTCCAACTTGATGGTAAGATCAGTTGCGACGTACAGCATGAGGACAAGTTACTGAAAATCCTCGATGCTTACGTCTGCAAGGAAATTGTTCAAGATCTGGTTGGAGCACCATGGATTCGCGCGCTCAACCTACTTCCATGGCTAAGGAATATATGCAAGATTCAAGCCAAGAAGTTAATTCTGAAGAAAGATGCAAAAGAAGATTCGACTCAGGGCAACGCCAAGAAGTCAAGTTCCAAGAAGTCCATACACTTCAGTGATGAATGCACCAAAAAGAAGGCTGTTACTTCAACATTTCGCAATTCAAAGCCCTCACAAGGGAAGTACTTGAGGTGACAATGGCGTTTCGGAAAACTCCGGCAGAAAAGTTGTAGGTCACCTATGGGTCTTATATTAAAATTTTAATTTCAGCTGCCGAATGCCCTTGGCTTGGCCAGGAGAGCCCGATTTTGGCCAAGAAAAAAGGACCAATCAATGTCAGCCAAAAATCATTTGTTTGGATCCAACGGCTCTGTGGCGCAGCGGCATCGTGCCCGGCTGCCTGGCTCCACTTTTTGGGTTCGAGTCCCGGTGGGTGAAATTATTTTTTTTGGCGATTTATTAAATAAAAATGAATCAAAAAATATTTTTTATTCATTTGCATAGCAAAATAAAATTTTAAACATGACAAATAAATGCGCAAATTAGTCTTCATTGTGAATATGGTATTGTGTGAAGAAGTGTGTGAAACATAAATGCTTTTCACACCAGGCACATTTTAATAAAACAGACCCTAAACAATAGTAACATTTTGAAAGGAAATTCAATTCGAAATTCGACCCAACTATACATGAGAAAATCATGAAAGCGGGGACATTGAAATTGGTTATAGATAAGAGACTGGATGCTCATAGAACATTTTAAGAATTATTTTAAGTCCCATTTTTTGCTTTTTTTTGTTTTTGCGTGCTGTCGGGACGTCAGAAATTAAAGAGGGAGATGTTGGATATGTGACATGATAACATGATTCTTCTTATGATGATATTTCAATTGTTCACTATGTATTTCCTTCTCTCTCTCTCATTGGTTGCTGTCTCACGATTCCTATATAAGCAAGTCATTTTCTTCAGTCTTCGCTCATTCTTCGTTCATTCTCCGCTCATTCTGTCCTCATTCCTCCCCTCATTCCTTGCTCATTATTCTATTCTATTGTCAACAATAAACAACTATTCTTCATTCTGTCTCTTGGCCTCTTACGACGACCCAAGGATACAACACATAGGATATTATGGCATTTTTGAGTGAACAGTGGAGGTGGGATGTGAGCGAAGTTGATAGGAGGAAAGAGGAAAAATGTAAAATTTTTTAAAAGAAATAATTCAAATTTACGACAAATTTTACCATCGTGCACGCCTATAATAAATCAATTTTCTCACAAATTCTCCCATAAAAAATAAAAGAAAACTTGTTAATATAAAACGAATAGGATGGATAAAATGAAAGAAAATTATATCAGAAAAATATATTAAAGAAAATTATATCAGAAAAAAATATTCTATTTATTATACATAGCCTTTTTTTAATTTTTTATGAAATTTTTAAACTTTTCGAATAGAGAATAATTTTCGATGTATTTTTACGTTTTGGGATTTTTAACTACTTTAAAAATCAACTTTATATAGAATTTGACTTTGGTGATTTGGAATGGATGCTGAATTTCAGTAAAAAATTGAATAAATTTTCTAATGAAAGTATTTAAATTTCCAAAAAAAAAATCGGGTTGTCAATCCTTTAATACAAGTCAATTTACTCAAGAAAATGGCTTATAATTTTAAATTTCTCTGGCGGTCCCTATCGGGGGTGTCGGCACAGCCTATTCGTCATAATTTAAATTATTTTTCCCCTAAATTTGCATATGTGCCAATCTTGAGAATTAGGTCCAAATTTTAAAAATCTTCTCCAAAAATCCCAAAAAACTTTGGCGTCACTTCTGGACTTTCTAAAGTTTTTTTGGTTTGTCATTTATTTTATTCTGTTAGCTTCGCTCGAATTTTTTTTGCAAAAATTTTTAATTTTGATTTTTTAGTGAAAAAATTAAAAAGTCTCAGGTCTCGAGTCTCGTGGTCAAGTCTCGGTCTCGTTTCTCGAGTCTGGGAAAAAATCAGGTCTCGAGAATCTCTACTGAGAAGGGAAAAATGAGGGAAACAAGAAACTATTAACGAAAAACAATATAGAAACGTTTTTAAAGTTGGCATATACCATATAAACCTGATTATTTTTCTCTGCTTCAAGGGAAAGATTCATTCTCTGTCGAACTGTCGATGAATGACTGATTAACTCCAATACAGTAATAATCACAACATTTGAAAAATTCATAGGTTAGAAGAGAAGACGCCGTTGCCATTGTAAAGTTTTGGCTTAGAAATTTCTTGGCTTAAATTTGGCGATATTAGCTTAGCGTTTTTCAGTCCTTTCATAAATCCTATCTAAATTTCCTTTAAACTACTTATAAAGGTTAAAAAATCATCACATCGATAGCTCAATTGAACGCAGGAGGCGCTTATTTATGGATGTGATTAAAAATTGGAATATAGGCCTATTAAGCAGTGTTTTGTGCACTCGTACTCGTACTACGAGAGCCAAAAAGGGCCGGTACGAGAATGAGTACTAAGTAAGAACCCATTTTTTGGCCTAAAACTCGTACCGACAAGCACCCCCAAGAATGGAATTTTTGGCGAAATTTCTAAAAATTTTGGAAAATTTTCAGGTATCACTAATGAAAATTGAAAAAAATTATCATAATCCGGATCCCGGTCAGTCTCGCAAAATTTTCTCGACGGCCCCCATCGGTAAAAAGTAAGAGAGGCCCAAAAGGCCCGGTACGAGGTATGAGTACGAGTCGAGCAAAGTACGAAATGCACAATACTGCTAAAAGTCTAAAAATTTAAAACCACAAAAAACTTAAAATAGGTATATTAAATGCAAAAAAAAATTTGTATTATCAGCTAATATACAGTATACAAAATATGCCTAAAAAGGTCAGACTCTGCAGATATATATTTAGGGTGTAACCAACAATGGGCTTTGACGCCTATTCATTAATTTCAGAAAAATATTTATTAAAAAAATTAAACCCAATCAATAGTCCAAAGAACGGTCGATGACATGTTCTTATATTTTATGCAAAAATATTATTGCTCCTTGCTTAAAATTCAGGGACTTTGGAGACAAAATACTACCTGAAGTCATTTTTGACATGACCAAATTGGACTAAATTTTTTCTTTGAAATTTTTCCTGCTGAGTCGTTTCGGCGAAAACCATTATGATGGACGTTTCGGCGAAAACCGCTAAAATGGGAGTTTCAGCCAAAAGCGCCAAAAAGAGAAAAAAAAACTCATGGAAATTTAAGCCAAAAATGCCAAAAATGTTTGTTTCGGAAATTTTGTTCTTAGAAAAATGGATAATAAATGAAAATGTTGTCGAAAATCGTTAGAAAATCAATTATTTAGCAAATAAAAATTATTAAAATCATTAGTGTGAATAAAATAAATGATACGAAATGCCTGAAAAATCGTAAGTTAGGCAAAAATCTCAAAAATTGCAGCAAAAAATTATTACTTTTGCCGAAACGTCCATTTTGATATTTTCCTCTAAATTTCCATTTTAACGGTTTTCGCCGAAACGACATAGCACCAAATTTTTTCAACGGGTTTTTTTTGAAACATCGATTTTGAACCTATCATTCAAAAAATCATACATTCGGGAAAGTGACCAAAATAAGTTAGGAAATTGAATTCTTTTTTTTCTGCTTTTTGCTGAAATTTTTCATTTTTGCGGCGTAAAAGATGAACCTTTGGGCTATCTTTTGCTGAATAGTTCACAAGGGCTTCCCTTGTCAGCTAGACCCTATATAAAAAATTGTAAAATTTGAGTTTTGGGTATATAAAGAAAAAATCGCAACTTTTTTTGAAACTTGAGAATAATATTCTTATTTTAGCAAAAAATAGAAGAGGACATTTTGTTCTACACAATAAAAAAGATACGAAGATTGATAGAGTAACGCTGCTTGGCCCCACTTGCTAAGAGATCGTTCGCTTTGCTCTCTAGAGACACCCTTTTCCCGAGGAAAAAGACAAGAAACGGTCAGGGGACGATCACAGCATCTTCCGATTCTCTACTAACTGAGCTACGCCCGATTCTAGAGAGCTCGATTAATAGATCTCTTTTTGCTTCTTCCTTTAAGGGGCATGCTCCTCCCTTACGAGAGCTAAATATCAAAGTTGTGAATTTTTTATGAATAATAGCGCCAGAACTTAGTTAGTTTGTTAACATTTACACCCTAAGTAATACGTGAGTATACAAAAAGCATCTAAAATGAAAAAAAAATAAAATCACTTTAAAGATTATAATCAAGAAAAATGCTTGTTTTTGAATTTCGCCGTTGTGATGCATAGTGATGACATGAAAAAAAAATAATTGTGAGGACTAAAAATACACCCTCTTATATCATAAAAGTTTTTTCTATTGTGCACCAATTTTGTTCAAAATAATAATTTTTTCAATTAATGTATTGTACTTCATCTCCCTCCTTCCTCCCATAAGAATTACGTCACTTTATTAATATATCTATGATTATAATTGGAAAAAATTTTAAAAAATGCTAGGAATACGTTACTAGTATTATTTAACCAATTTTATCAAATTTAAATTCACAAAGTAAAAATAGGTGAATAGATAAATACATAAGTAAACAAAATTGGTGTTGGGTAGTGTTTACGATGCTAGGGCGTTAAAAAAGTGCCAAATGCAAAGTCACTTTTTTGTTAGACTTGTTATACAAAAAGTATACAAGATTAAGTTGTTCAGAATTTACGCTGATTCGAATGGTATACCTATTTTGTTTTTCGAAATTCGGCCAAAAAGTTCAAAATATCCCCTAAAAACCGTATTTTTGAGTATTTCGGGAAAATTTCGAAATTTTTGTTAGAATTTCGGAAAATTTTTTATACATTCGAATCAGCATAAAATTCTGCACAACTTTGCCTTTTATACTTTTTGTCTAACGAATTTAACAAAAAAGTTTTAGGCCAAAATTTTGCATTTGGCACTTTTTAACGTCCTAGCACCGTGTTTATTAGCATTTGGATTATTGGAAGAGGGAGAGGGAGGGGGGTATTTCAGGTTTTAGACAAAGATGAATTTTAAAAAATATAGGAAGGTCGATAGGTTAACAACAAATAAATAAAATCATAAAAATCGAAAAATCCAGATTGAAAGAGGGAAATAAATTGTATAACAGCAGCTGGAAATGAAAAAAAATTTTCTTTCTTAACCCATAAACAAAAAATATTAATAGAAAACTGAAAGAAAAAGTTCCTCTAATAGAATTTTGTATTTCAATTTAGAGATAATTTGCTTAATTTTCTGCAAACATGGAAGAATTATCTAATCTTTATGATTAAATAAGGATTCTATACAGAACATTATTGTTATTAACATTTGGTATTCAAATTTTTACGAGGTAGGAGGTCGGCATGGGAAAAATTACGTAAATCTACCAAATTTAACCACGGCATGTCACTTTTTCAAGACCATCAATTTTTGCTTGGGACATTTAGAAAAGATATAGCCCTCCCGATATACATGTAATAAGGACATTTTTTTAACTTATTATAATTGATAAAAAAAATTGACTAAAAATATGAATATTTTTGCTTAGCAATTTAGTAAATTGTTGGAACTCTTAGATATTTCTAATTTTTTTTATAGAAAATATAGGTCTAGTCATATTAATTTTCTAAATAATTGATCAAAATTCTTAGTTTTAAAATTTCAAAATACACAAAAATTTCTTAGTCCGTTGTTCAAAGAATAAAAAATATGTCTAGGCCTCTGCTGAGATCAAATTTCTATAATCTTTTAATTTTTTTAATTTATTCAGTCAAGCCACACGGTGCCATTGGCACACTAATAGTGGTGGAAAAAAATACAATTGTCAAAGTAATCTTATTGGTATCGTATTTTCAAAAACATGAGCTCCACTCCCCTCCCAGCGAAAATTAGAACCTTCCCCCCTGCTGAACTCCTATCTCTAATGAGTGGGGTTGAAAGATAAGATAAGTCTCATTGGTGCTGGGTCGTTTAAAATTGCCATAAAGGACCTTTGAAAAATGCCATTTGGGGGGTGGGGGGTTAACACTTTTTCAAAGGCTCAATATGGCATTTTTTTAAAAACGTCATAGCACCATCTTATTAGAAGGACGAATTGATTAATCGCCTTTAAATCTATGAAGGAGTCCAACTTATAAGCTAGTTGCGTGAAATTTTTTCTTTTAAAAGGCCACTCATTCTATTAGAGGGATACACAAATACAGAATACGCCATTTTATTTTGCACTTAACCATGGATATTCATTCCACCGTTCACCCCGCTCTACGCTTTCCGGGAAGGTATTTGATTTCCGCTTTCACATAATCTCCGCCAGCACTGATGTGGTTCGCCGCAGAAAACTCAACTTTCGCATCTATATCCTTCGGCTTGTGTTTAATAAAATCCGTGTTTGATTTGCCCAGATTGATGTTCAAATTACGGATCTGGGAAAATATTATATTAAGTTGAGAAACATTATTGCAATTATTAAATAATGCAAAATTACATAGGGATTTTCGGCATTTTCCTTAATTTGATTATAAAAGATAAAAAAAATGTATAGAACAAATTGGCCCAATGGGCGAGCTGAATGATTTAATTGGGATTTCAGTATAGAACATAAATAGGACTTTGACAAAAAATTGCAACTGGTAACCGGGGTCAAAAACCGAGAATCGGTATAACCGCCACGAGAGTTATGCTGGTTTAGCCATTGTAAAATTTTTACTTTGAAATTTCTTAATTTTTTATAATTT
This sequence comes from Rotylenchulus reniformis, assembly GCA_001026735.1. NCBI lineage: Eukaryota > Metazoa > Nematoda > Chromadorea > Rhabditida > Hoplolaimidae > Rotylenchulus > Rotylenchulus reniformis. Next base: position 22,500 of record LDKF01000775.1, on the reverse strand, counting down.
AAAATTTCTTAATTATTTTTTTATTTTTGGCTTAACTAACAAAAAAATGATAAGCTTTTCAAAGAAAGTAAATATTAAAATTTCTTAAGCTGCTTTCACTCTCATTGGTCTTCCAATTAGCATTTATAAATTAGAAAGAAAAATAGTCAGATCATTGAAAGCAAATTAGAGAACCGGATCGAAATTAACTTTTTGAGATTGTCCGAGCTTATTTTGATTCGAGATGCAAATATTTTTATTTAATTTGTATAAGGTATTTTTAGCACTAATTTTGCATTAGAATTCATTTTGATACTTTTTGCGGAATGACTCAGCACGGTTTTTGCCTAGCAATCTTCAAAATTTCTTTTCTGATTAAAATATTAGGCGGTTTAACGTCTAAATTATTTTTATGTTGGCTTTTATTGATGGAATAATATAATTGGCTATTTACTTATAAATCTTTTGAAGCTAACCTCAATGATGATCAATTGCATGTGCATCCTCGTGCACACTAATATTCGGGAAGGTGATAATTTGCTATAAAAAATATTTTTATGGAAAAATATAAAATTTATAACCTTTATTTTGGTGCTTAAGCAGTCATGTTCCACCACAAGCTTAATCTGGTGTTCATAGCTGGAAATGTAATTGATAATTAAGTAAATTTAAGATTCCTTTAACCCGCTCTACCTGAGAGGACTTATCACCGTTTTGCCATTTTGGTGGATTTCAGGACAAAGGCTAAAAAATCAAATTAATGTAGGGAAACTATTTTTATAATACTAAGATTATGCTCATACGAATTGGACTATTTTGAAAAAAATTTTAGACAAAAACCACTTTTTTGACGAAAATAATTTATCACATTGATCCATTTCGAATGGCTAAGCTTCAGATAATTTTGCTCTAAAGTCGAAAAATACCAGAAATGCTTATTAAAAACATCTTAAAACAAGTCATTTCATGTCTTATTAGTAATGTGATATGAGTAAGTTATTTCTACATAAAATATTTCGTCAAATCTCTCAAATTTCAGTTGATAATGGATGTTCCTTAAATTTATTTCAAAACACAATTAATACTTAGCGAAAGACATACTTCAAAGAAAAAGTCACAACTGGATAATAGTATGTCCAGCGCGACGTTATCAATACATTGTATACCACTTTGTTGCACTAATTTGGAAAAGTTTCAGAGCTTAGGCCAAGATTTGCCTCCTCTTCCACGGGCCTAGGAACTTCCCATTCCGGCTCAATTATCATTCTGGCCCTTCGGCTGCCGGTAAGAAAATCCTCTCTCTCACTCTCTCTCACTTTCTCTCTCTCCCTCACTATCTCCCGCTTCCATTGGATCGGGATTTCGGGTTTTCGTGATTTGATCAGTAGGAGAAGGCAAAAAAAAAGGCAGATAAAAATCGATGTTAGAAGGTCTAAGTAAAGTTAAAAATGCATGGTAGCAATTATGAGCCTACAGAAAAAATTGGATGTCCTAGCTGATCAGGTCAGTGTCTTTTCTCTCACTGTTACAGTTAACCGATGCTCTTACCACTGAGGCCGCCACCAGCAGCAGGTGCATTAGCAGGTCTCTCTTAACCGTCCAACAAGCTCCTCCCTTACACTAGCATCTAGTGCACCCAATAACTAACTATGTATTCTGATCGATTTTATTTAATTTTTTGGGAACGGAATTTCGAAATACCATGATTCCTTTATTGAAATATATTATTTATGTACATGTTGCTGAATGCAAATATTCAACTCTTCGAGTCTCGACTCTTGTCGAGACTCTTGACCTACACCATACCGTTCGTGCAATATCACCATTTCTTTGAAATCGATGTGTTTCGTTCCGTTGTCGTTTTCCAGAATTTTTGGAGCGAATCTATAATTAATTCGATGCTTTCGAGAGTTTTTTGCACTCGCTTACTTGTATGGCGTTTCCTCATATGGACATACGTCCGGAATTTTACCCTAAAGGGATTTTAGCTGTTACATCAGGTATGTAATTCCAATGAGATTTATTTTATTGTTTCGAAGGCTTATAAAAACGAATTAGGTATAATTATTACTCCTTTTTTTAGAAAATTGTCTGATGATTTAAACTCGAATTCGAATGACAGCTATGAATAAAAAATATTTTGTAGTTAAAATAGGCAGGCTATAATCATCATACGATTTTTTAATTAAATATCATAGAGAAAATAATAACTAACATAAATGAAAATATCATATAATTTCCAAGAAATCAAGCTTAGCAGAAACTAAATACTATTCAAAAACTAGAAACTAAATATTTAACTTACTTGTTAGCAGAAACTAAATATTAAATAAAGAATATTTAACAGGTTAATTTATAAAGTAGTTTAAAAAATTTTACCGCGTGATTAATGTGAAACAATGTCATGTCGACAGTCACTGTTTCCTTTTTGTTCTGCTTTGGACATGTAATGCATCCGTCCAAGAGGACCATAATCATGTCTGTTATGGAAAATATTTTTAAAAAAATATTTTGTATAATTAAATTTTCAGATGTTATCTTGCAATCATGTGGAGCCTCTGTCCGAATCTTTAAAAAATAATTGATATTGAGGCCAGTTTGTACAGACCACCTCATCGGAAACCGTGAATTCTAGGTGTGTTTCCCAAGGCATGTGCCCTTAAAAACGCAGGCCCGGCTTCTTGCTCGATCAGGTCTGTACCCGGCCTTATTCTTGCCCGATGACTTCGTCAAGCCTATGTGTATCATCGCCAAAGATATGGCATCCACGAAATGGACCACATGTACGGCAAACCGAACAAGTCAAAGGCGTCATATGCTTTTGATATTATGTCAGAACGACAGATATTCGTTTTAACCTATCATTCCAGACAAAAAGATAGCCCGTATAAATTAATTATACGGTGAAATTTATTTCATAAATTTTATTTAAAACATAAAATTTCCAGACTAGATATTATCAGATTTGCCGATTTTGAGGTAATACATATCACCTCTCTCCCCGGAAAAAAACAGAATTTGTCGGTCCTCTTTATCCCGAGGTTCGGTTTCGTATAATCCTAAGATGAAACGGGACTTTGATCTGCAAGAGTCATCAATTTTCTAATGATTTTTAAAAATCATAGGCATGTTTGCATTGTGACCATAATCATTCGGCGGGGGTCATTTAGTGTCATCAAGTCATTTTTATAACCATAATAACGTTATATTTTAATCTAACTATTCTGTTTAAGTTAGAGATTGATCAATTATTCAAGTTGCTTATTAATCAAAGGAATTATGTAAATCAGGCATAGATATCACTAATTATAAATAAAGTTAGCTTTTTCTGCTCTAACAAGGGAGTTCCCGAGGTGATGCGCTCCGATTGCTTGGAAATTATATGATATTTTCATTTATGTTAGTTATTATTTTCTCTATGATATTTAATTAAAAAATCGTATGATGATTATAGCCTGCCTATTTTAACTACAAAATATTTTTTATTCATAGCTGTCATTCGAATTCGAGTTTAAATCATCAGACAATTTTCTAAAAAAAGGAGTAATAATTATACNCCCCCCCCCCCCGCTCCGAGAACTAGAATGCGAAGCGAATAATCAATTACATTTATTTATGTTTACAACAATAAATGATATAAAATCTTGTTCTAACTTGTTAATTGATGTTTCATCATCAAAGCCATCATACCTTTAACGCGCTGCTAACTCCTATCTTCTCTAACCTAGTTCCATAGTTAGTTTACCTTGCATTTGGCCTTTGTTTTTGAAGGCTTCTTCATGAGCGTATGGTTGCGAGCGCAGTGCTTCCTTCTTAGTTTTTGGACCCAACAATTGCTCAGCACCAGCATCCAAACCCTTCTCTCCATAGAAGCGCACCTTAAATTTCACTAATAAGTAGTATGATAGGTCTTTCAATAACATTTCTCAAAAAAACTGCCAGGGTTCAAAAATTCCCTAGAATAAATTTACTCGAAGTTGCTTTGAAAGTTAGCGCAACATAATCTATTTGTTTATTTCACGTTAATTTTTTACGCTTATTAATAATTATTTTTAGGGCCGGATGGGATCATAAGTTGCACGACAAATACGCGAACAACACTACTTCCACTACCATCTCTGAAATTTTGTTAAATGTCCTCGGCCACTTATTATTCAAGATCGAAGCGTGAAAAAAATGGGTTCAAAAACATTCTATTTCATATACAATGTATAACCTTAAAATGGATACTTCATTATCGGCACAATTAATGAGTTTAGAATTTTGTAATTTAAAATTTTTTATAAATCAAGAATTTAAATATAAAAGGGTATTTATTTGGTTCAAAATTACCTTTGCACAGTAAGCGAACAGACTAAAAAAATAAATGTCAACATCGGTTCTCTAACCTTTCTCTAACATTTAAGGAGTTAACCTTATAACATAGTTAAAACACAATCTGGACTTTTCGTTATCGAAAAATAGAGCAAAAATTTGCAATAAAATGATCTCAATCCCATTTTAATTGGCCGAATACAGAAAAATTATGGCAAAACCACAAAATTTTTGTTCTTTTTTGAAAACAAGTTGTGACTATCTCAGCAAATGAGAATTCAGTCACCTTCTCAGACATAAATTTAGAAATATTAGAAGATTTTAACAAAAAAATTGATGAAATGCAGGTAGATTTTGACAAAAATTTTAAATAAAAATTTATATATTTTATATATAAATTATTGTTTGTCATAAACATATTCTCAAAATCTTTATAGAAAAATTTACTCAAACTCTCTGCTTCCGCACTCAGGAGTCAGCGCTATATTCTCAAAATCCTCCATACATCCCGGTGCATGCCCAATGTTTCTGATGACGATGGGAGCATTGTTTCGTTTTTCCCAAAGGTTGAGTACGGTCTGTCAGAATTGTAATTTTTTCAAAGTGAATCAATCAAATCAGATTAGAATTATCAGTAGGCAGGGCAACTCCTTCCACATTCGTACGAAAGACCAACGAGGGGATACCATTATAACACCCATTACGCATACAAATCATCTACAACGACAATATTGTACCAGAACCAAATCACCAAATAAAAACCTTATTAAAAATTAATAAAAATAAAAAGGTTCATATGGCGTCGAAGATAAATTCTTCATTTTCATTTTAAATGAAAATACCTAGATATTTCGATAAAAGCTTTGGAACTTTGCATTTGATTCAAAAATTAAGAAAAATTCAAAATATTAATTGAAAGATCCTATTTTTTTACTTTTTTAAAATTTAACAAGATTTTCTGAATGTGTAGGAAATTGTATAGTAAAAATGTTTAAAGAAGGTGCTTAAGATTTATTAATTCTCGAGAACTTGACTATAATGGCTTTTTAGCACCCATTTCCGATCATATGTAGAGTATAGGGTTGACGCAACCAAATTTCGTCTAATAATCCAAAAAACAAAATTTCTTCTAGACCAATTTTCGTCTAGCCAAATTTAGTCTAGTCAGTGAAAAACACATTTCATGTAGAACCCGCAATATGGCATATGACCCCCAACATGACATGTAATGTAGAAGCCATAAATGGTATGTGTTAATAGAGAATTTGGCTGGGTAGATGAAATTTAGTTTTTGGCTGAGTAGGTGAAATTTGGAGCAGCGATTAGATAAAACACTTTAAAGCATAATTAATCCTTACACTTTTGCCTTTTTGGGGAATTTGAAAGCAATGTGTGCCATTGAATTCATAGCTATTCTTATGGCGAAACTTTGCAGCGGAGTCCGTTCCAATCATCAGGAAACCCATGGTCAACATGACTATCAGCAGTCTAAATTTTCGTAATTATAGCTAATTTATGAAATACGAATACCCAATGGCAGAGTTCATTTTGAATTGAGGCTGGATGGGTGATAACTGATAATGATGATGAAAATTAAAAGGGGAAGGATTGTAAGCTGAAAAAAGGATACAAAATATTTTAGCAAAGACCTAATTTGCCATCAATCTTTCATCTAAATTATCAATTAGACAAGCTGATCACATAAAAGTATGTCATAATTAAAAAAGTTTGTAGAGGTCGAGAACTTCTTTTATTAATCTTATAATTTTTTAAGCAATTGACAATGAAATATAAAGAATAAGCACAGCATTGCAATTTTATGAAAAACTTTCACGTAAACTGTATATTAACTTAGAACGGAAAAATGGAGATAAGTTCTAAGATAGTTATAAAACATGTTCTAAACTTCAAATAATAATATTATTATGTATTGTTTATTAGTTAAAATGTTGAATAAAATAAATAGTGGTTGGATACAGCTTCAAAAATTTGTTTTTCAAAATTAAATTGAATGTACACAATGCCCATTCTCGGTTTCGGGGTACTTGTACAGTTTACGTGTCAAATTTCCAAAATCCCACTACCTTGAAAATAAAAAAAAATCACATTTTATAATTTCGCGTTTTATCCGAGGGTTTTCAAGAGTGCTGAATCTGAATATGACTTCATTTTTTCATTTCATCAAGAAAAATCTAAGATTTTATCAAGTAATTGATGTTCTGTCAAACAAAAAACTTAGATTTTACTTAATGATTTGATAAAATCTATTGTTGAATTCCGATTCAGCACCCTCGAAAACCCTCGAATAAACGCGAAATGTAAAAATATGAGATTTTTAAGACTTTTGGAACTTTTCAAAAATTTGACACATAAACTGTACAAATATCGGTTTCGGCTTGTAGAGGGTACTCGTGCATGATTTTTTTTACTTTTTTCAAAGTTCATTGAAATTTTGAAAATTTCCAATTTTTGAACAATCTTATTGTCAAAGGAACTTACTAAAATTTCTGGAAAATTCGAAAAACTAAAAAGCCAAAAGACAGATTATTAATAATGCAGTTTTTTTTTGCCTTTTTATAGTTTTGGTCAAGTAAGCTTCATAAAATTTCATATCTGTCTACATTGGCATTTTTAAAGTCTCAGCACCCGTGCTTGCGAGAAACTTAAAAAAAGGCAATCCTATTTTTAGGCAAATGTCGCGAAACTTAAAAAAAAAGGCAAATCCCATTTAATCCAATAGTAGGTGCTAGGACACCAGCAGGAAAAACCTTATTTTTCGACATTCTTGAAAAATTTCGAATTTTTGTTCGAATTTCGCAGAACTAAAGACACCAGAAGTAGTATACCTATTAGGTCTCCTTTTTAACCCCCAAAATTTTTGGGAAACTTTTTTTATTTAAATATGACTTTACTGGAGTAATTTTTGACGCTGAATCCGTTCAAACGTTCATTTTGACGCAATGCTTCATCTGTCGTTCCTTTTTACGTTGATGTCAAAAAACGTAAATTTATCTAAAAATAATTTTCCCAGGGTAACTTTGGACGTTGAATCCGATTTTGGTTTTGACGTCAGCGTTTTTTGACGCTGACGTACAGTAAACGAATAAGTGCATAGTCGGATGCATCATTGCTAAATTCAAATGGACGTCAAAATGGACGTCAGAATCGGATTCAGCGCCAAAAAATTACTCCATTAAAGACATTTTTCAATAAAAATTTTCCAAAAATTTTAGGGGTTATAAAGGAGACCTAAACCCGTCTGGTATTTTTAGAACAAAAATTCGAAATTTTTCAGGAATGTCGAAAAATAAGATTTTTCCTATTGTCCTAACACCCACATTTGCACTAAATGGGATTTGCATTTTTTAAGTTTCGCGCAAGCACCTCAGCACCTACCTGATACAACCGAATTATTAGTTAATAAGGAATACGATCAAATCCGACCAGAAAAGTGATCAAATCAGCTTTCTATTGGAGCTGAAGGACAAATAATTGTGTAAAATTTTGACCGATTGGACCTGTACATTCTCATATGATTCACCAACTTTTGATCATACCAACAATTTCAGATTTTTCAGTTTTAAATAGTAGTTTAGACGAATTTCGATTATTTCGGTTGGTATTTCGATAAAATGGGAGATTTTTTCCATTTTTGGTTGAAAGTTTAAAAATTATTGAATTGGGATGCGGTTTTTTGCATTCGATGTTCTATTGCAGGAGCCACTCTAATTGACGACTTACTAGCTCTAAGGGCATTTATTATTTAAATTTTCCATGGTTTGCGTCCATGCCCTATAAAATGGTCGGAATGGAATATGCAAATTCCGAGTTACAGTTGGGAATGTTCCCTTGTCAGCACCCGTGTTTGTGCGAAACTTTCAAATCCCATTTAATCCAATAGTAGTTGCTAGGACACCAGGAAAACCCTTTTTTTCGACATTCTTGAAAATTTTCGAATTTTTGTTCGAATTTCGCAGAACTAAAAATAACAGAAGAAGTATATTAGGTCTCCTTTTTCGTCAATTAGAGGAGCCACTCTAATTGACGAAAATCCCTCGGAAGAAGTTGATGAAACAACGGGTACTTCGGTACCTCCTATGTAGAGTTTAAAGAATGTGCTTTTAATTTTATAAACTATAAGATGAATAATAAAATGAATCCAAATCGAATTAAAATGATACCAAATATAAGTAAAATAATTATAATTTCGTGTTCTCCTTTATCAAGTTCTTCAATTCCATTCATCTTTTCCGGGTAGATTAGTGAAAAGGTTGTATTGAATCTAAAAAATTTATTTTTTGATTATTTCTAGTTGAGGAAACATTATTCGAGCTGTTTTGCCATAATTATTTGCCTATAAAATTTCGGAAATCAGAATTTATGATTTTTTGATATTTTAATAAAGATATTCATTTTACAAATTTCCAAAATTATTCATGCATCTACTACCTATATCTTTTTTAAACCTCATAGGTTATCATTCTTTTTGAAATTTGGGCAATGGTTGCGATTTGCGGTCACAAGAGTTAAAATTAATTTTTTCCTCCAAAACATGCATTCTGCTGGGGTTTTTTTCGGGGCCCTGAACACGAATCTGAACTTTGATTTGTCACACCTTGCAATATATTACATGTTTAAGACATCCATTACCAAGATTTTTCTTGTACTGGCACTACAGCTGAACTGCTTCCAACTTATTTGGATGAATTCCAATGGCGTAAGTTATATGCAACGAATACTTCTGAAGCATTTATTCCATTTTGGAGCAGATTGCGCATTGGTACCCAGTTAATAATGATCGATTTTATTCGATATTAATATTTTATTCCTGTAATTTTCCATTCATTTTAATCATATCTTGCCATTGAAAGACTTAAACATATCATATTTTGTAATATATGAAAACCAAAGTTCAGATTCTTGTTCAGCACCCTTTAAAACCCCCAGAATGCATGTTTTCAAGGGGAAATTAATTTTATTTTTCGGGCCCAAATTTGGATTCTGTTTTTGCACCTCTTCATCGCCCTGCAGCAGCAGGATGACGGTCGTGGTGGACTCCCAGGTGTCTTGGTGCAGGCGCTTAGGGTCCAATTCCGGCAAGACAATGCACTTGGTCTGTTTCATGCCGTACTGGTTGCATTTGTGATCAATTTTCAGGAACCATCTTGAGCTGGGTGTTATTTTGAATGGTTCCTGATTCGGATCGTAAATCATCCCAATCTTGAAGTCGCCATACTCGTCTGACATGGTCCCACCCAGTCTCTTGACTCACAGGAGACTCAGGGCAACTGCTGTCCATCTTTTGGATGCATCTGTGTGGGAGAATTCATGTGATATAATTTTTGTTGTTTATTTTGAGCTTATTAAAATCCAATTTACAGAGGTATAAAAATATAGATTACCATTTCAATTTTAAAACATATTAGCTCTGTTCTTCGAATTGTAATGTTAAATTAAAATCAAGATTTTACTTTTTCAAAACACACCATAAAAATTAGTCCTTAGATCCAAGACAGAGCATATTAAGTAGGTATTAACTAAGACCTTATTATATCACAAAATTTTAAATGTTTTCCATATTTAACAAACGCTGATCCCAAATCCGCATAATGTAATCCGATCAGCACATCTGCTGCTCTTCCAGGCCATGGAGTGCAAACAAGGCAACCATCGATGAGGATCAGATTCTGCCGATTATGTATTAGGAAAACAACATTCTCATTACTATCTATTAGTTTAAATTTCACTACTTAAAATATCTTCTTATAGTTAATTAGGGACTTTACCGTAGGTGTACAGTGGTATTCTATTATAGATATCAAAGTAAAAATGGTACCTTAACATTTACATCCACAACAGCATTGGTCTTATTCTTGTTGCCGAACATTGCTGCCAGAGCACAATATTTGAACTGCTCATACTTGGGTTTTCCACAAGCTTTCATGTGCGCCCTACGATGAAAATCCTACAAAAATGGTTCTTGTTATTCATAAACTTGAGACCATCATGAGTTGTTAGATCGAAAAATGCAAAATGGATAGCTGGAGTTAATATTATAAAATGTTTAAAATTCCAAAATGTCTAAAAACGTCAAAAACTCTTTATAGGGTGTCCAATTCTAAAATTTGTAATAAGCAACAATAATAGTTGAATATGGAGAGATGCCTAATATACCAAATGATGTCAATGTCACAGATTTTTGCAAATTGTTTTTTTAATTTTTTGAACAACAATATGTTATTTTAGGTCATTCATTTTTTGAATAAAAACAAAATACAATAGACTTCTCTAAAATAAGATACTCTCTCTAGGGGGTTTGAAAAAAATAAGACCATAGGCTTATTTTTGAGAGAATACGCTATTTTAATTAAATATTGATTAAGATTTCAATGTTAGAATAAAACGATAAAAATTACAACATTTTTAATTTTCGAATTTTTTTTGTAATATTAAGTAGATTTTATGAACTTACAGAAATTTTTTGACATCTTTAGCCATTTTATCTTTTTTGGATTTTTAGAAATTTAGTATATTAATGCCAGGTATCCACTTTTATAAATTTTTTTATACCAAACGACATTGCATCATCTATTGAACACTCCTTTCATGCTCATCTATTGAACATATTTATTGAACACCATCTATTGAACACTTTAAGCTCATTGAACAATGAGCTTAAACAGATCTATCTATTAACTCGTAAATGAGCTTTTTCTGTGATTTGATGCATTACACATACCTCCAAACGTGCCGGAAGTTTGTATTCCTGCTGCACCTTAGCTTCAGCCCATTTATTATTTCCTTCACCTTTAAGAAAGCATTTGGATCCTTCAATTTTCATCAGTTTATTTAACGATTCATTGTGCTCATCTTTATCTTCCCGGCGATCGCAACGAGCATTTGGAAAAAGAATAATGGCCAACAGAAGAAAATAGAAATAAAACATTGAACAACTTTATTGCCTAAAGAAAATATTTGTGAATTTTCCGCAAAAATATATAGAAATCTAATAAGTTTGAATTATATGTATGTATTAGTTGAAATATATTGGAAACATATTATGAAGCTAATCGAGTCTAGTTCAGAGTGAATTTTGCAGACCCGCCGACATTTGCAGATCACATTATAACGCGGTTTAAAATAAACCTAGAGAAGATTGTTATTACCAAAATAGAGTAAAAAAATTAGCTAAAAAATGAGCCTCTGCCCATACAAATTCATCCTCTGCAAAAAAATTTATGGCCAAAATAATATTTTTGGCCAACTTCATAGTATTTGATCCATAACTTTTTTAATTGGACCAATTCGAATGGGCCTAGGTTCATTTTCCTAGGTTCATTGCTAATTGTTTGCTCTATTTTTGAAACTAAACTCACTTCTATAGATTTCGTTTTGAACCGAGTTATGAATGGCAAATGACGAATTATCTGCAAATGTCGGGTCTGCAAAAGTCGGCACGCCCCTACTCATTTTTTGAACACCGAATAGGGACCATACTTCGGCAAGGAGGGGGGAGGATCGGCGCGGGATCGACTGAAATTTTTTGCGAAGTGTTCTATTTTTAACAAAATTTACTTTCTGGAGCAATTTTTTTTGAAAATTTGCCATTTTTCATTTGCGAAGTGGGTATGACGTAACAGACCAGTTGCTTAAAATGATGGAGAACTCTTACTGTTAAGGGGTGCCGGCGTCCCGATAGGGACCGCCGGAGAAATTTTTGAGAATTTGGACCCTTTTCTTTAAAAATTTTGTCTTTTTTACCCGCTTAGCACGTCCTCTCTCTCCTCCTGCGAAGTCCTTACCCACCAAGACCCCTAGACACCCCTTCCATCAGTCATCCCGCCGACTCCCCTACGAAATAGGGGGGGGGGTCTGATCCCCCCCACCTTGCCGAGGTATGATAGGGATTAGGGACCACCCAAGAAGATGGGTGTCGTTGTCCCTTTTGGCGCCCTTCTGTCCCACACCCCACCGCCACAAGACCGTAACACAGGAATGTGAATTAATGAACCGGCCAAAATTCTCCGATGGAAAGACCACCCAAGCTGTGGATGTGTTGTGCCTTTTGGCGCCCCCCTTCGTCCCATCCCCGCAAGACTGTTACATCGGAATGCATTAATGTGAATAATGCTGTTGAGAGAAGGAAGAAGGAAGTTAGAAATTAAAAAAAATTTCAGATTTATAAAGAAGTTTTTCCGGGAGTCCTTGTCGGGACAGCTGTATCCTCAAAAATCACTAAAATTTAGAGACAAATTCCTCTAAAACCTACATTTAATCTTAGAAAAGGATCATTTCCATTAGATTTTTTTCAAAAAAAGATTTCCATGTGGCCAAATTTTTCAAGAAATGTTCAAATGGAGGGACCATCCAATCTGGATTAGTGTTTTGCTGACCTGCTTCGTGATTGACCGGTCAGTGAACTATTGATATGACCTGTTCGGCTTCCTATCAGCTGATCCGGGCATGTTCGAATAGCAGCGACGGTCAGCCGATCATATGACCGGAAATTGTTGTAACACTGTAACATTGTTGTGCCATCCAATAAGAAATTTTTGATTTTTTTTAGGAGAAATTTCATCGTCTTAATTGTTCATCATTATGCTTAAATTAAAAATAAATAAAACAAAAATAATTATAGTAATGGGAGTCTTTTATATGAAAGATAAAAGAATTAAAAATAAATTTTCTTAAAGAGCAAAAAATTAGCTACCAAATAAACGCACGAATTGTACTAATTGAAAAATGTTATTGCCTAAAAATGATTTTGCCAAATTCAGAATATTTTGGTGATAATTTTTCTCATAATAGAAAAATGCTCATCTTATAGCCAAATTTTTGCTCTATTTTTTGACACCAAATTTATTTCTCTAAGTTTGGTTTGAACTAGTCATAACGAATAGGGCCACAAATGTCGGCACACCTTTCTGATCATAACAACAATTCACTTTCACTATCTTCCATGATTTATTAAGAACAAATTGCATGGGACTTTTAAATTTTTATTCAAATCGAAATTTCGATGTGGAAACAAGTTCGGCATGGAAAAATCACATAGAATTATTTAAAGGATCAAGATAAGTGTGTTCAAATAAAGCCAACCAAAAAACAAAACAAAAATATGAATAATGATTAACAGGTTAAATGTTTAGATGACAAACTGTTTACCGTTTTTCTCTAGTAAGTTCCCCCTTCTTTAATAAGACCCCACCTCTAGAGAGGGATTGAAAAATAAGTCTCCTGCCTTTAAGCCCCTGGGAAAATTATTTAATTGGCAGGAACTAAAGTAACAATGGTTAGGATTCAGATAAGTGTGTTCAAATAAAACCCAACCATAAAAAAAACTACTGAAGAGAGATAGAAAAGTCCCCGAGGAATTATGAAAATTTTCATCTTTATATACAATGACATAAAAGTCAGAATTATAAAGGTCCCCTTCTCTGTTGGTGAATAGGGGTAGAAAAATATCCCAAGGAGGAGTTCATAGAGAAAATACGGTAAAGGTGGTGACCAATTCCGTTTGCCATGGTGTGGTGCTCCCTTTCCCGCATCATTCCATTTAGGCTGCCGGTCCATGCTGCCCGAATACAAAGACTGTGAAATTGATGAATTTTTTTAAACATTACAGTGAATGTAAGTGTACTCAAGGTCCCAAGAAGGCAATGGTTTTAAGGATCCCTTATTCTTGGGGATCCTTTACGCCGAACCCAACAGCATCCCCCAAAAATCAAAGATTGCTATTTAAAAATGAAATTAGTATTTGAATATTTATTTTTGGCATTTTTTGACATTTAAAATAGGATTGTTCCATTTCCGAGAGGGTTCCGAGTTTTCCCGGTCAGTTTTGGTTCCGATTTTCGCAATAATTTATTTTCGCCAACAGTGGCACTCTAACAAATATCCCTGCAGGTAAATGACCGAACTAATCATTGCAAAACCATTTTCCAAACTATTTTATACCTCCAAATCCACCATCCATCGGACCATGGTAATTCATCGCACTGCAGCAGATGATCGCCACGATTATGGCCATCACACTCCCGCGCATCGCAATCGCCCCATTCTGCTGCTTGTTGTCTGGCTCGTCAGTCGGTCCATCAGCACCTGTCGTCGTCCCTTCCTCACCCTCATGATGCGCTTTTGCTTTTTCATTAGTGTCCGGGTCCGTTGTGTTCGATGCCTTCCCTTCTTCCTCACGCTCGAGATCCTCCAACTCAGATGGGTCAATATATCTCTTATAGTCATTGCAGTAATCCTGTTGACAGTCCTCGCAAAGAGGATCCATATCATGTTCATTGCAATGCTCTTGCTGTTTCTCACAGAACGACTCAAACTTGTCTGCACATGATCCTTCATACCAAAACGCTGTAAAAACGATAAAAATTGGTATCAGGCTTGTTAAAAATTCGTAAAATAATTATTTAAATTAATGGGTCAAATTCATTTTTTTGTGTTTTTTTAGAGTGCCCTTCTTGTTATCCGAAAAAAATGCATCAGTGCAGAAAAAAAATTAAAGGCGGAAAAAAGCGTGGAAAATAATATTAATTATTTTTAAATTTTANTTTTTTTATTTTTATAATCTAATTTTAACTTTAAAACAATATTTTTATAATTTTAAAAATAGGCTAAATCAAATCAAATCTATAGCTTTCTCTCCTTAATATTGTAAAAACGTACCCCTATTGATATAAAAGTACCATTGAATCAGTATATGGGTATGTTGCTTCGCATATTCAAATAAATTTTAATTTTCGATCAAAAATTAATTTTCTGAAAATATGCGAAACTATAGATATTATACCGGACTGATTCTTGCAGCCAACAGTCCAACATACACCATTATAATCTGGACAGGTATACTCTGCCCATGTTGGTTCTCCTTCAAAGCCATCCACGTATTGTATCTTTCCATCTTCCGTCTCGACCTTTGTCGCACTTCCCCATATACCCAGCAAACATTTGCTCCGATAGGGACGTTCTGTTGGAAGATATTAAGATATTGAATAGGATATGAATAGGATTTTATTTCATTTTCGGAATACGAGTTTCGAAATTTAAAACGTTTCAAAGTTCTGGGAAATAAAATTTAAAAATTTTCTAAATATATCTGAAAGGCCATATTGTTTCAATATTTCCAGGTTTATATTAAAATATGGTAGAACTTTACGCCAATCCAATAAAAATTATTTGCATTGTATGCTCTAGTACACGTTTCTTCCACTTATAATCCTTATGTTTCTTCTATGAGAAACTTTGCAAGAAGAGGGGTCTTCTACTGGAGAGAATACGGTATACTAATCGTAGGTAGTTCTATTCCCTGAAGAAATTGGATACCTTTCCGATTAAGCATGATCATTTTTAATGTGTTTTAAAACCAACCTTCGGCTGTCACCATGGATGCGAATGCCACAATCATAAATGGCATTATGACAAAGGTGGTGATCGCGTTCATTTTTATAATATTTATTTGATTAGTTCGCTGAATAAAATTTTTTGAATTTGAAAAATTTTAAAAAGAATAAAATTTTAATCAATGACAAGATAGTTTTTTGTCGGAAAATCCGAAATAATTTTAACTCACGAGAATCAAAGTAAAATTCTGAACAATTTTGCCTTTTATTCTATTTTCTAACGAGGTTTAAAATTTTTTCACAATCTGGTAAGGTTGCCTTTTTGGACATCCTAGCACCTGAGAATTGAGCTGATGAAAAAACGGAGCAAAAAATTAGCCACAAATGAGCATAAGCCGAAAAAATGTCGAAAATATTTTAATCAAAAAGTTTATTGTATTTTGACCAATTTCTTAGTGGTCCTATTCTAGTGAATGTGTTCATTTTATATGAAGCTATATGTTCTTTTTACACATTCTTTAGATTTAGATCCGGCATTTTTTATAAGTATTATCGTGGCAATTTTAAACATTTTTCCCAATAAAAATGGAACAAACTAATAACTAGAAATGCATATTTTAATGTCCATTGGAAAGACAGTTAATATTTTGTAAGAATTAATACATTTAGTTTTTACAAGCTAATAAGCCCAAACTATTGTTTAAAGTCTCATTTTTCCGGTATCACATGCTGAATACCGAACAACTTAGACGAAAATTCGGAAAAATCGATGAAATTTCAAGTGTTAGTCATAAGTAAGGTTGATGTTGTTAGTCATAAGTAGGTTGATC
Source organism: Rotylenchulus reniformis (assembly GCA_001026735.1). Classification (NCBI taxonomy): domain Eukaryota; kingdom Metazoa; phylum Nematoda; class Chromadorea; order Rhabditida; family Hoplolaimidae; genus Rotylenchulus; species Rotylenchulus reniformis. The sequence continues at coordinate 6,029 of LDKF01000775.1, read as the reverse complement.
CGCAAGAGGAACAACGTCCTGAAGGCGCTTGCAGGTTCGTCATGGGGCAAGGAGCTTTCCAGAGGCGTCCGCACCAAGCTGGCGCAACTCAGGTCGGGCTACTCACCGCTGCTCAACAGCTATATGAAGCGACTTGACAAATCAGTTCGTGATGTTTGCCCACTCTGCAACCGATCCCCACACAACGTTGACCACCTCTTTACCTGCCGAGCCAATCCAACAACTTTGACAACATCTGATCTGTGGACAAACCCCAAAGCAGTGGCGAAATTCCTCAACCTGGAGCCCGACCCCAACCAGATATGAAGGATGTGGCTACAACAACAACATAGGTTGATGTTTATATCTACTATAACATCTTCCATTATGGTTTCAATTCTCAAATTATTGTTAAAAACTCCCAAAACTAATTGTAAGAAACTAAAAAAGGGAACTCAGAGGATTACATGTGCAAGTTTTGCCATAAGGAAAATATCTTTCAACCTGCTTAAAAAATCTATATTTTAAAGCGAAATTATGTTAAAATTCTCTCATTTTTAGATGATCTTTTCTTTTCCTCCATTTTTTTGGCATTTAAAGACGGATAAGGGCACTACGTCCAAATTAGGACACGAAAAGACAGATAGAGAGATTATGTATAAACTTTCGCTCCAAGATATAGATTTTTTGAAATTTACTGTATTTTGAAAGATTCTTTATGGTGATGAATGTAAATACTTTTCACAGGGAAAGAACAAATTCACTTGTTCTCTACGATATCCCTGTTCTGCTCATAGTCAGTGGTAGGGATGGATCTCGGTGATTCATAAAACTATGGGAAAAGAGTAAGAATACATTTTGATCTTTGATGCATAAAATTTTATCATTTAAGGCTAATAAAAAAATAATTGCAAAAAATTGACAAACAACTTCGGAAAATATGAATTTCATAAAAATATTGATTTATTTATAGAGAATTTTTTGTCCTTCACCATTGTCCTCTTATAGTTTATAGGGGGCTATGTCGTTCATTAAAAACCATCTAATGAGCGTTCCTTATGTAAATATCTCTCAAAACCCAAATGGGACGTTCCTTGAATTTCCATCAAAATGAGTCATTCCTAAATATCCATCAAACTAAAAAGAGCATTACGCATAACCAAACATCTCCAAAGACAAAATCACACCTGAGCTAATTCACATAAAAAATCCAATAATAATAAAAATCAAAATAAAAAAAATAACGCGGAAGGCGCCATCATTCATCACTTCATTAAAAAGATAAAAAATAAATAAATAAAATGAAAATTAGGAGCCTAGAGATCGATAGAATTTTTGAAACGAATTACTTAATCTAAGCAGTAAAATTCTTTTTTCTTAATGTAATAAGAAAAAAGGAATTAACAGGAAAAAACGGTACTAGTATTGATTTTTTAAAAATTTTATTTTTTAAAGAATTTTCGGATTTTTTGTGTGATTTAGCTCAGGTGTGATTTTGTCTTTGGAGACGTTTGGTTATGCGTAATGCTCTTTTTGGTTTTGATGGATTTTTAAGAAATGACTCATTTTGATGGAAATTTAAGAAACGTCCCATTTGGGTTTTGAGGGATATTTAAGGAACGCTCATTATGATGGTCTTTAAGGAACGACCCAGCACCGTTATAGGTAACTCCGGTGCTGTGTCGTTTAAAAAAGTGCAAAAGACCTAGAAAAAAGGACGGATAATCATCCACTGCCCATGAGATACTACGAAATGACTAAAGTTGCAGAACGACTAAAAAGCGACAATTTAACAAAACTAATTAAATAATTTATTTAAAAAATAATTAAATATTGAATAAAAATTAAATATAATAGAATTTTTTTGAAAAATTCAAGAAATTCATATGACAGACTTGAAAACAAGATTTTGGATAATATTTTCAAAATTTTGTAATCCATGGTCCACATAAACTTTTATCATCTGTATGAAAACATTTTTTGAAATTATCTTCTAATTAAAAAAAAGATATCGATAAAGTCAATTTATTTTGGCAATAATTTAGGACAGACATGCTTGAAGGTCATATTTTTTTACATATTTTCGGATTCATTATTCGAGATCTATAATATCCTCAGGAGTTAATTTCTGTAAATTTTTTTTTAATCTAGTGGCTTTTTGGTAAAAATATTGACTATTATTTATTATCCTTATCAAATTATTTTTAAATATTTTTAAATACGGCAGCGTGGTCAACGGCAGCGTGGTGTAGTGGTTTATCACACGGGACGACAAATCCCGGGACCTGGGTTCGAATCCCACCGCTGTGTCGGTCATATACTTAAGCCCGTGGGGAGCATATCCCTTCACCTAGCCATTAGCCGAGCGGTGATGCAGAGCAAATGGTGTAGAAACGGACTACTAAGTGTATCTAACAGCGATACTAGTAGTATCTAACAGCAGCCCTTCCACATGTCAGAGATCTAACGGTCCATTGTGGTTGTAATCCCGACTGGCAACCCCAGAATGGGGGAATACCGCCGACTAGGAAACAAAAAATATTTTATTTAATTATTTTTGTTAAAATTATCGCTTTTAATCGTTCTGCAACTTTAGTCATCGTAGTATCGTCTACTCATAGGCAGCGATTATCCGTCCATTTTTTAGGTCATTTGCACTTTTTTCTAATAACAACCCAGCACGGGTAACTGCCATTAGTCGAATTGCTGGACACCCTGGCCAAAAGCGTACACAAAACCGAATTTGTACAAATCGACTCCGCTCGGAAATCGATCATTTTCCCACTTACTGCTGCTGTTGAATTTGAAGGGACTGGAGCTCTAGTTCAGATCAGGGATCCAATCGGACTTTTAAGGATCCAATGAACTTTAATGGTCCAATCAAAACACTATGTTCAATCAAAATTTAGGGGTCCAATAATTCTAACACTAGAATCAGACAACAAATAATCAAAAAATCAAACATGATAAGTAATGTGGCCAAAAAGAGCCTTCTCTTTCTGCTGATCAACCTCGAAGGGTTCGGAATTTGGAACGGGGTTCGAATCGTGTCAGTCTCAAGATTGAGCAACATTTCGACATGATGTTCGAATTTTGAGTCCGACTAAACATGTTTTAACCAATAAAACTTGGTCACGCCATAAACATTTAGTTCCGATCGACACACTCTATCTACAAGAATCATGTATTTTTAAAAAAATAGAATTTTTTAATCTGGTGTTAAAAATCGAATAGGAAATATTTCAAATTTATTAATAATCTATTGAGCAAGCTTTCATTTAACATTAAGTTTAATAATTTTTAAAAATTAGATGTTTTAGAAGCCGCTAAACGAAAAAAACTTTTGAGACATCCTGGTATATACAATGTTTTTTGCGAAATTTCTTTTTCTGTTTTTTGCTATTCGAGATCTTTAAGACCTTCATTAATCCGCCTTTAGACTATCGCCACTTTGAAAAGTTCCCGGGGGTTGCTCTGGCAATTCGTAATTTTTAAATTACACACTACAATTCTCGTATTCAATCAATTTCTCTTGCTGCACAAGAGCCGAATAATATTGGGTTTCCGATATCCAAGGCGGGTCTAACATAATCATGATCTTGATTCTCGTGGTTAATTTCGGTTGGTCTGTTTTCGATCCTTAATAGAATTATATTCGCAGTATTTGTGATAATGATTGTATACGATAAATGTACTTTAATATAATTTTAAAAAGCAATTTGAAATATTTATCCGGCAATATAGAAGAAAAAATCTTATAAAAGGTGAAAGGCGGGGGGAGGGAGGAGGAGAGGAGGGGATAAGTGTTGGTTATATAAAGTTTGAGGAGAGGGTGGAAATGCCAGATTTTTAGTTGCAAAATAAAAATAAAAAATTCTATGTCTAGATTCTATGTCTTGGCGTTTTCGAAAATCTCATTTTGTTTTTGCTTTTAGAAGTGTAATTTTACATTTGTTGAAATTCAAAAAGGGAACATCATTGTTCATCTTATTCATGTTGAATTATTTGTCAATAATGCAAAAAAGTTTAAAAATAATTAACTAACGCTTAATAAGCCTTATTATGATTCTATGTCTCGGCGTGAAATCTATTTGATATAATAAATCTAAAGTTTAACATCTAAATAAAATTTATTAACGCTTTCCCGAACCACTGCCGGTTGTTATTTTCCATTATTTATTTTGTTTTCATAAAAAATATCCGATTATATTTTATTTATTTCCCCATTCTTTTGACAAAAAATTATCGTTTCATTCAGGTATTTTTGAAAAAAAAACTCGAAATGGGCTTTTTAACCTGTTTGTTTTTTAGCTAACGCAATTTGCTTCCCATAGCGCTTCTATTCTAAAATTGTTTTTTAAATAGCAACTCAAAATCCGGCAAATTAAGACTTAGGTTTAAATTTTAAATGTCAAAAATTAATTATTTAAATTATATACCCAAAAAAATAGAAAAAAGGATTGAATCGAAAAGGACTGTAGAAATGGCCGACTCCGACACACTCAACCTTGAACTTCTTGATTTGTTCATGATCACCCGCCGAACACCCCATCAAACGACACTTAAAGAACAAAAAATCTGTTTGGGCAAATTAAAATTCAAATTAAAATTCAAAATAGGGATGCACTGTATCACAAAGGATTTCCAAACACCCTCGCGGTCTTTCTTGTTCTAGGATATGATGCAAATTAGAATAATTTCCTACAAAAGGAAGATCGGTTTGGAACTTAATAAATTCAGAGCACTGCTGTGAGCATCCAATTACCGTTTTATTTGTATCGATTATAATTTTATTGAGAATGTAAACAAAGGAAAAAATGAAAAAAATATTAATTCCATATTTTTCCTATTAAAATAAAAAAAACTCTTTGTAGATATATGCAAAGTCCCGCATCGAAATTCAGGGTAGCCATTTTTATCCTTCATGCAGCTTTTATTTTTATAAATAAGGGGAGAATGGATTTTTGCTACAAGGAATTTCCTAAAATATGAGGAAGTTTCCAGATTTTCCATTCAAGAATTTTTGTAAATCTTATATC
>LDKF01000774.1:27578-49124 GCA_001026735.1 Rotylenchulus reniformis | reverse complement strand
CCCCCCCCCCCCCCCAAAAAAATCGTCCCCCCACCCCAAAAAACTATTTATTAAAAAATTGGGCTATTTTGGATTACATTTAAAAACTAAAAATTTCAAAGCCTCTATTTTACACCAAAAAATTTCACTAGCGAAGCATAAGTTGTGTTTTTGCAGCTTTATCTAAATTTCTAATATTTTTTAATAATTTTTGAAAGTTGTGAATTAAAAAATTTATTTAAAAAAACCTAGAAAAAGTTTCCTGCTAAAAACAAGCAAAAAATTTTAGTTTTTTTTTTAATTTTATAAAGGAATATTAATTTCTAAATTAAAAAAATTGTATTTTTTTAATTTTTTGCTTAAAAAAGCTGGTTTCGACCGGTTCCGGTCAAAAATCTTGTTCCGGTTCCTGAAGAAAACTAAAAGTTTCTGAGGCAATTTTGATCATCAATGTAGCAAAATCAGTTGGAACATTTGTTAGATAATTAGTAATAATTAGGTTTATAATTAGGGGACGATATATGTTCTAATTTGTCAGATTTGTTCTGCTTTTTGACCTCTGTAACTTTATTCTAATTTTTGAATTTTTATTGAAATTCCATTAAAAAGTGATCAATTTCCTTAAGGAAAAAAGGATTAAATCTTCAAAAATTTCTCCGGCGGCCCCTATCGGGGCCGCCGACACCCTAACTGGTAATTTTTAAAAAGATATTTTAAAAATGACCAATTTTTTAAGGAAGATGCCTGAAATTGCAAAATTTTTCTCCGGCGGCTCCTATCGGGGCTGCCGGAGAAAAAAAGGGCTCCTCAATAATCTTTTGACAAAGATGCAATTGAATATGGCAGAAATCCGGTTGAATTTTGGAAGAATAACGAGAAAATTTTGCCACATCTTTTAGCAGAGGTCTAGTCTTGCAGATTGCCAAAAGTACACTTGCTCTGTCAACAAGTTCATCGGGTAGAGAAAGGATTTTCAGTCGGTTGCGTTTTGTGATGGATGAGCAACGATTTCGTTTGACTGACAAAAATGTCTCAAAACTTATGTTGGCCGATTCTATGAATAAAATTTGAACCGTTTTTTACGAACCTTTATAATTTGATTTAAAAATCAACCTTTGAAACGGTTTTTTTGAATTTTTAGATTTTTTTTAAATTTTCCTTAAAAAGCGGGTAAAATGCGGGTATACCCGCGGGTACCCGCGGGCGGGTATGCAAAAAAGTATGACGGGTATGAAACGGGTACGGGTATCGATCCGGCGGGTATAACCGGGTACGGGTACGAAATTTGTACCCGTGCAAAAGCCTGCTTCCAACTGCTTAATTCGCTTTTCGGCTTCATCTTTCCATATTTGTATTTTATTCCCTAATCGCTCCTTTTCTTCTGCTTCCTTGTGAACCTGGAATATAACAAATATTAATAAAAAAATATTGTAAAGTAGGTTAACAACTCTTTCACTGATTTCGTAAAAAAAATAAAAAAATTAACTTAAATACAACAGTAGTTCATGGGTAAAAATTTATGATGGATTAAGGGAAAAATACAATCTGAAATCATTTTTGAGAGTTTTCCTCGACAGTGGAATGTGCATTTTTGTAATAAATTTGTTTACCTATATTCGCTTATTAAATAGGAAATAAATTTTATTTTTATTGCGCTCATTAATTTATCCTTTTAATTACTTGTTGCTCCAAAGCACCGATTTTCTGGATCACTTCCCTTTGGAATGCCTTGAATTGTTCCAGCATGAGCTGGATTTCACCATTTCGCTGATTAGTCAAATAAATAAATTTAATTGAATTTAATATAATCGGAATATAGTATTGTTTTTTAAATGTCGGAAAGAAAAATGAATTTGAATCTTTAAATTCAAAGGTTAAAAAGTTTTAATTTCTTTAAAATTTACTTCTAAATAATATGAAAAAAGAAAAGATTAAACAAAATAAAAATTTCAGACAATTTTATATCTTGCAAAACCTTTTTTATTTGAGAGCTAGTAGACCAATTAAAATGCATTAAAATCTCATGACAAAGTTAAAGACAAGAACCAACCTGTTTATCAATGGCATCCATGGTACACTTGCAATTCATTTCACTTTTTGATTTTTTTTCCTTTTCCGTCTTCTCGGAACGAGGAAAAATGATGAAAATATTCTGAACATTGATTTTGTCAATAATATTTTAGGGATGACAGTTTGTAAATTATATGAAAAATATATCTGTAAATAAACTGATCTGGCCATGATTTGATTTTTTGGATTTATATAAGTTTGCCTTTTATTTTTTCTATTCATAAATTTTTAAATTATGCAAATTAAATCAGTTCACCTCGGCCCAATGTGTTGTTTGAAATTGATAAAGGTGTTGGATTCAAACCATTCAACTGGGACTCAGCATTCAACACCGAACAACCTTATTAACGTCCAATTTAATGCAATTTTTAGATCGAAATTTTGGCCAAATTAATCCCTAATTTATTTTTTTGCTTTTTTAAAGATCTTTGAATTTTTCTTTTCGAAATAAAATAATTTTAACTTAGCTGACCCTAATTAATGTCCAAAATTAGTACAGTATGAATTTTCATAAAAATATGCGCATTTTCCCATTTTTAGTTTGAACTGATGAATTATTATTTATATTATGTAAAAAAATCGATAATAAAAGTGTAAAAAGTTTAGGTACCTCGGAACGGTGTGACACCATCATAAATTTTATTCGCAATTGACAATAATGCCGGATCCAACTCTTTCAACAGCGACGGCCATGTGATGTTCAGACTAAATATTTAAAAAAAATTTAGAAATACCACCTTAATACGAGTTTCTAAATCTTTTGATTGTTGATTTTTTGGTATTTCATAATCTTAACTAGACGTTAACTCTTGAATTCCAGTACATATTTATTCAGATTCCAACGAGAATTCGTGATATCGAATCCAGTTTTAAATATAAAAATGTCCTTAATTATTATTTCATTTAAACCAAATCGGGTGAATTTTAAATTTTATATTAAATAAGAAAGACAAATATGTTTTAGATCAAATTGTTATGATATGATTCCTTTAAATAATTCAAATTATTATTTCATGGAAAACCGTAATCCAAAAAACAATTACGAATTATTCAGGTCAACAGTAGAGCTATGTAGTAGATCGTCCTGCTCCTTTGAAGAACCCTCCACCAAAGTTGCCAAATGCTTAATAGAGATGAAAAATATTTTATAATTTACATTATCTACTATTCTTTTTATATCCGATTTATCTGACTTTTCCTTTCAACAAATTTTTCTTGAATTTGTACCAATTTTTCAGAAGCAGAATCAGCTTTAGTTGGTGTCAAGCTTGAATTCATCATATCCAAAGTGGACAAAGCATTTTTCTCTGCCGAAAGGTTTTCCAATTCTTAAATTTTAAAAATTGTTTTACTGTATTTCCGCGAAGTAACCCACTTTCAAAAAAGTCCCCAGATATTCCAAATGGAGGAAAAAAATATGGTAATTAAATTTAGGGCTGTGACGGATTCCCTCCTCCAAGTGGCTATAATCTATAGAATTAATTATTCCACACATAAAATAACCTGCTGCTGTTCATTATTGTCATTGCCATTGATCAAATTTGAGTAATGATTTTGTTCCTGCTGGTTTGTCAGAGTTATCGACGGCATTTGCAGAGAAAGAGTACTGATCTGCTGATTAGAATAGGGGAAATATATGGGAAATATAAATTTTATTTTAATTTTTATCAATATTTACATGGTACTTACTGTAGCGAAAAGGCTACATAGCTGTAAATATGCTTATTGAAGGGGAAGGGTAAAAAGGCCACCTTTAATAATTTATTCTAATTTTTGAAAATGAAGATTTATTATGATAAGAGTTCTCTATGTTAAATGTTTTTTCGATACAATTTTCAATTCTTTCTTCGCCGGATAACCTGATCTTTGTAATTAAGAGCCGTGACATTGTTGGGCTGTTTTTGTAGCACTTTGTTGCAGATTCGCAGTGCCTCATTGTTCTTGCCCATGCGCAGATTGACCAAAGTAATATTTAGCTGAAGAAATTAGCAAAATAAAAAATGAAAAATAGAAAAAATTGCTCTAATAGTGTCGGGAATTTCGGCTGCAGAAAGAACATAAATAAAAAAAATCGATATGATTAAATCTAGAACAAGGTTTACATATCTTCATTAGTCCTGAATTGATTTTAGCTTTGATTTATATATTTTATTTAAAGGATTATTTTGTATAACAAATATCCCTTTGGGGAAAAATATTAAAAATAAATTGTGAATAAATTGTTTTTTTCTATTAAAATGGTATAAAAAATTTACCAGTGCCATTATCTGTGCCTGCTCGAACTTGGAATTCAGCTCCTTACCGATATCTTCATCCGGCTCAGTAATTGTTTCGGTAAACCCCAACAAGGAAACAATGGCCTAAAAATTTTAATCATAAAAATTAAAATTATATTAAAAAATTATTTGTCCACCTCGTACTTGGCCAGCGCCAAATGATACTTACCCTGATTGAGCAACTTGTTGCCAATTTCCTTTAATCTCTGAACGTGTTCAAGTTTCTCATCGTCTGATTTTTCCGAGTAGGCATTGAGCTGACGATATCCGGGCCTGGACCCGATCATTTTACCGATCACTAGTAGGTATAAATGTAATTAATTGCCCCCCTCATGACCCTAATTCTCATAAAAATGACCCAACCACAATTCCCAAGGTTTTCGGCAAAAATATGATAACAAAACAAGTTTGACGGATTTTTATATTGACCCTAATGCTCTCTGTTTCTAATGCTCTCTTATGCACTCTGTTAGTAAAGTTGCCCATCATCACGATAGGATTTACTATCTATTGCAAAACAATGATAATGAGAAATGAACGTACTGAGAAAAAAACCATCGACTTTTTGTTCTTTCTATTATAAATTTTAATTTTTAGTACCAATATTATATTATACGGTGCTGAGTCAATTCTTAAAAAATATCAAAATGGGCGTTCCGCAAAAAGTATCAAAATGGATTTTGAGTGCAAAATTAATGCTAAAAATTATGAAAAAATAAATAAAAATAAAGAACTTTATATTCTATTTTTTTAATGTTTTTAGGTAAATAAATTTTTTGGTTGGAGTTGATAAGAAAAGTCGATATTAAGAAATGAATTTTGGCCTCTTAAGATAAATTAAGCTAGGTCGTACAATCTCGCCAAAAAAATTTGGTTTAGGAAGAAATAATCAGGAAAATAAATTAGACAATAATCAAAATATATTTTCTGATTTCTATTTAATTTTCATAATTATTTTAGCACCAATTTTGCAATCAAAAACCATTTTGATACTTTTTGCGGAATGACTCAGCACGTTTCCTTACCTTCTTTGACTCTGAATCGGATGGAATGAATACAAATGAGCACTTCATATGTGTCACATATATGATTTGGGAAATGGACCAGAAGAAACTCAATTATTTATTATTTTTCCTGCAAAAGTTAATATACCAATTTAACTGAGAGCGAAAATGGTGAAATGGAACAATAATTTCCCAAATCAGACATGTGACCTTTACATTATTATCAGCAAAAAAATTTGTTGATTAATTGAAGGAAATCTAAATGTCTTCATTCTTGGCTTAATAAAATCCACAATGTCTTAAAAAAATTTTAAAGAAAAAAAATTCCGATTGCTTTGGTGGAATAACTGTAAATGGCATAACTAAATCATCAAATGATTTGGAAAAAAAACCAAATCAAATGGCAAATTTTGGCAAACAAAAAAATCCATATATAAATCCAACATAAATTTTAATAACGAATAATTTTTATTATTTGTAACTTAATTATTTATATCTAATAAAATTTTTACTTTATGGCATAGATTTTATGGCCTATTTCAATATACATCATATCCAGGATATGATGACATGATATGATGAATGATGACATATCCTCTGCCCGAAAACTGTTTCAATAACATCATGCGCGGCATAAGGAATACATCATATCATGTCATCATGGGCGGAGATCACATCATGTCAATACATCATACATTCAATACATCATGTCATCATTTAATACTCATGATATATCATATCTCCTGCCGCCCATGACGAAATCTTCTGCGGCAGAAGATATGATTTTTATCATACGCGGCACATGATGTCCCTTTTCCACCTCAAAAGTGCAATGAGACGACATACCATGAAGAAACATGGTATGTGCTAACATGTCCCATATTTTCTCAATAAACCTAAACCCAAAAATTCCAAAATAAATATTACATTATAGAGAAAATTCTTGACTATCTAAAGGTATTTTTTTCACTATTTTTAAAAATTTCTAAAGCGGCTAAAATAATGATTTTACCAAACCAAACTCCAAAGTGCAATTAAAAAAGTAACAACTATTGTTAAGTCATTTGAATTTTTGGAAAATATAAATGATCCCAATTGTGACAAAAGGATTATCTTCTAGGTCATTTTCCTTTCTGTTTTTTTTTCAATTATTATATGCAGTTAATTACATAAATCTTTTAAATATTGCAATAAATTCTAATTTTTTTTGCATCTGTGAAAATTTTATTTTTTTGGCAAAATTTTAATCCATCCAATTTTTCCTTCATTAAAGTAGTTGCAAAATATTCTTTCATTTTTCATAGTTAATAGTTACACATAATATTTTAACGGCAGGATATCAAATCTTATGTAAAAATACACATTATCTCTCTAATTGGACATGATGCATCATATTACCTAGAAGATGCCAAGATGTGATTATGTGCAGCGAATGGGATCATATCTTGGGGATGATGTGCATCATGTGCGCACATATCATCATATCATGTCCATCATATCCTGGATATGATGTACCTATATTGAAATAGGCCCCTGCACTCGGAAACCGCCACAATGTGAATTTCCGTAAAATATGATAAATCCTAAAAAAATTCTCAATAATGAGCGTTTGCTCAAAACCTTAAAATCCACCAAAAATTTCCATTGAACATCGCAATACATAGAGTACCTAACAAAAATAATTACAACAGAAGAAAATCGGCCCAAGAAAGCTTTATTAAAATTAAAAAAAAAGTAATAATTTAATATTTAAGTACATCGAAACCGAAATATTCTCTATTTTTTTAATAACAATTAAAAAATAATTTTATTTATTGGTTTCTCTTTGAACTATTGGGGTTACCGGAAAGTTCTGTCATAGTAGAAGAAAATTTTTAAAATCTCACTGTTTCATGTAGCAACTATTATGAATTTGGTGTCAAACGAAAGCTTGAAGTCTCCTGATTCTAATAAATTATAAAAAAAATTTGCTTCAATTTTTCCTGTAGAAAAAATGGTCTGCAAACCATTTGCCCATATTAGTGGAAAATAAATTTTAAGAAGTGTATTTTTTCGACTCCAAAATCTTTAAATTTTGCCCTTTTGTACTTTTTTCAGGCATCAGAGAGTTAGCAGCCCTGTGGTTATATGGAATAGAGAGAAAAATATTGGAAATGTTGAAATTATCGGAACAATACATAAATTTATTAGATCAATGGAATCTTCGTTATCGATGAAATTGAACCCATAAGATCTGAAGATCCCCTGTTGGATCGTTAGAAAAACATAATAAAGTGCATTGAAGTCGCAATACATAACAATTCCCAAAATGAAAGCAAAAATTTCCAAAATGATGGTGTTTTGGCCATAACTTTGGGCCTAGCCATTATTAGCTAACAATTAAGCGATCTATTATTTAACAAAAATAAATGGTTTCTATATGTTAAGTTGTCTCCAAAATTGAATAGCAACATTCTTTCATTTCAAAATACTATCTTAACTCTTTAGACACTTTTCTGCTTTTTAAAAATTGACATTCGACAAAAAATGCATCCCACTAAACTTTTCATCTTATCCACCCCTCGTTGTGCTCCTCCAGATCAGTGTTTGCAAGATGATCTTTGCAAAACCACTATAGCCGAAGCGTGCGATTGTGCGAAACCGAACAAGAGCGTGTGCGACGCAGACGACTGCGCCAACGACGACGACTGGAACAACATAGGAGTACGAGGTGTACAGGCCGTGCAACAAAATCACAGAAAAGGTCTTACGGATATTAACTAATTATGGATGGGTGCCCCCGCTTTAGGGGACAATTGATTTTTGAGGATTTATACATAAGTAGAATGGACAATCCAGTTCTGAAGTCAAAAAGATCGTAACATCATTTAACGGGAGTTTTACGTGATATGATATTATATCAGCATATCACATAAAAAATTGTCGAAAAACCCATTATTTTGCAACACCTCATTTCATTTGGTGTCGAGGAGCGTTTTTCTGTTCCGACTTAATCTGTTCTGTTCCTGTTCTGTTCTGTTCCATGCTCTGAGAACAGAACAGGAACAGAACAGATTAAGCAGGAACAGACCAATCTGTTCATAATCTGTTCCAACCACCGATTTTTCTGAAAATTTCTTGTGAAACCCGGACAAAATTTCAAAATTTTCCTCGCACTCCTCAATTTCTAAAAATTTTCACTGACCGGAAATTTTTTCAAACTTTTTCACAGAATTCGAAAATTTTTAAATAATTTTTCCAAATCTAAATTTTCAAAAGCTGTTAACATTTATATATGTCTCAGTTGGAGATCGGACCCGGATCCTAACCCGGACTTTTCCTGGGTCCGGAAAAAGGGGGAGGATTCTTAGGGAGGATGGGAAATCGGGAGGAAAGGGAGGAAAATCGAAAAGGAGGAAAGGGAGGAAAATCCAATTTTCTCAACAAACTGTGCCAAATTCTCAAAATTTTCTCCAGCGGCCCCAATCGGGACCGCCGCCATCTTCACCATATATATGTTGTAGCCGATATCGAATCCAGCCGAATTCGAATTCGGCTAGCCGATATCGAATCACTTTTTTCTTTAAAACAAAAACTTTTTTTTGAAGCTTCCTATACAAAAACTATAAAAAGCAAATATGTGCAGAATTTTTTGCTCTATCTTTTGGCCTGATTAGTTTTTTAAATTTTGTTTAAAATTTTTGAAATTTCCGAAAAATTCAATTTTTTGAAATTTTCAAAAAATTTTAAAATTTTAAATAAATTTCAATAAACTAATCAGGCCAAAAGATAGAGCATAAAATTCTGCACATATTTGCTTTTTATAGTTTTGGCCTAGGAAGCTTCAAAAAAAGTTTTTGTTTTGATGAAAAAAGTGATTCGATATCGGCTACAACATATATAAAGTTTCCTTCTAAAAATTATCCACAAAAAAGATCAATTTTCTTATGAAAGTGGCCAAAAATTCCCAAATTTTCTACGGTGCCCCTATCGGGACCACCGCCACCCTCCTAAGAAATCGGGACCGCCCGCATTCCTCAATATAATGATTTTTCTTCAAAAAAATCTCAAAAATTATTAAATTTTCTTAAGCAATAAGGTCTAATTTCCAAAAATTTTCTCCGGCGGCCTTTGTCAGGTCCGCCGGCTTCCTCAATGCAATGAAATTCTTAAAAATAAATGCCAAAAAATTGATCAAATTTTTTAAAAGAAAGAGCTGAAATTTTCAAAATTTTCTCCGGCGACCCCTAGCGGGCCGCCGCTACCCTCAATATAATTTCTTAAAAAAATACAAAAAGGACTGTTAGAATTTTCATAATTTCTCTGGTAATCGTCTTTTCATTCGAAAACTGTTGGGAAAAATTCTTTCAGTGCCGAAAAATCATTGATGTTATGGATGACTAGGCGCTGACATGCCTGGGCGCTGGAACCTAGAATTCTACAATTACATAGTAGAGCGAGCGCCTTTTGGAACAAGAAATGCTTTAAATTTAAATCTTTATGCACATCAAAAGAAAAAAACCTGATTTTTTTTGTTCATCGCTTTTGAATTTTTTCACAGGCCTCGGATTTTCAAAATCTTCATCGACCTCTTTAGGATTTCCTTAAAAGTTCAGAGGCCTAGTATTTTCTAAACATTTATCCACCTTTCTTATATATATAAACCATTTTTAATACATAATTTTTTAATTTTCAGTAATCAACTTGGGCACTATAGTGGGAAAACTAAAACCCGCAATAACCCGTCACGGGCCCGCAAAAAATCGATCGGGTTTTTAGGGTCGGGTTTTTGCGGGCCCGACACGCAACGATTACATTTTTTGCGGGTTTTTGCGGGCCCGACGTTGCGGGCCCGACCTGCATTGTTTTACCGAACACTAGTCAAAAAAAATTATCAAAATAGCAAAAAAAATCAAAAATGCACCAAAATCTATATGAATTAGAAAAATGCATATAAAATTAGAAAATAAATTATATTTTAGAAAAATTATATTTTTCACTTTTTTGGTCTAACATATTACATAATTTTATCCAAATTGGTAATACAAGTTTGTTGCCCCCGTTTTTTGAAAAAAAAATTTTTCCCCAAAATCACCTAAAAACAACTTCCCCTGGGTAATTTTTGACGCTGAATACGATTCTGACGTCCATTTTGACGTATTGCGTCATCTGACGTCACTTTTTGACGCGGACGTCAAAAAAATTTTTGTAATTTGATTTATGTATTCAACGAAATATTGTGAAAAATAATGAATTAATTGTGTTCACATGGGTAAAACATAGAAACATGATGCCAAAAATTATAGAAAACATTTGCACAATCACCAAACTTTTTGCGCCAAAGAAATTCGGGGAAATAAGTGTCGTAAGTTGTTCCATGGCCATTTCAGTAAATAATAAACGTATTATGGCTTAAAAATATTTTTTGTTGGATGACGCAATACGTTAAAATGGAAGTCAGATTTGGATTCAGTATCAAAATACACTAGGGAAATCGTTTTTATGCGAATTAGAAGAAAATATTTATGACGTCAGCGTCAAAAAGTGACGTCAGATGACGCAATACGTCAAAATGGACGCCAGAATCGGATTCAGTGTCCAAAATTACACCCAGGAAGTCGTTTTTAGGTGATTTTGGGGAAAAATATTTTTTTTCAAAAAAGGGGGAAAAAAAACTTAAGTATTACCTCCAAATTTAATCTAATAATAGATATAATAATAATATGCACGAAATATATGAATTTTTATAAATGAACAAATCATTGATCATTTTTAAATGATCGTCGCACAGAGTGTAAAATAAATTAATATAAGAAATTGACAAAAAAAAAATAGTAAATTGTTAAACATAAAGAGGAGGTAAATTAAATGTAAATAAAAAATAATCATCGTATAAGATCGCAATGTTGTAAATAGAATGGAAATCAATCGTAGTGAAGCACAATATGGTGATATAATGATCCGAAGTAGGGCGAATTGTTAAAGTTGAATTATTAGGCTTTTTAAAAAATTATTTGGCGAAATTCTCATAATCATAAATTATTCAAATTGGATATAAAGCATTTCAAATTTGCGTTTTAATATCCTAAAGAACTACCTATATTGATTTTTTCTATTTGTTGGATATTGGGGTAGATTTTGAATGATTTGACTTGTTTTTGGCGCCAATTCCCCGTTCAAATCTTGACATTTCATCCCCGCGTCGTTTGTATTTTCCCTTCCATTCTATTAGTTAGTTAGTTCCCAATATTCCCAGGATTGAATTATTCTGCTAATAAATATTATTATATTATTCGATTAGTATTTGGAATTCAATCTTTATTCAATTGCTATTTATTTTATTCTTCTTGTGTATATTTGGGGTTAATACACAACACGATTCAAAAGTTCCATATAAAAATGGGATATTAAAAAGCATGATAAATAACAGAAATAGTTTTGGAGTATTGGAATATTGGAGTATGTCTTTTAAATAAGCAATGTGATGAATTGTTGAATGGTCGGAGTAAAGAATTAATAAAGTCAATGTTATGATCAGTGATGTGATGGTAAATTTTTAAAAATAATTAAAATCAGGGGATCTTCGCCATCAGCCACTGCTATTTCGCCATCTGCATACATGTTTACTATCGGAAAAAATAAAATATAATTTAATAATGAAAATATTTATATAATAAATTTCTGACGTACAGTCATTTCGGAGAATAATACACATTCCTACTTCGACTTTCACTTAGATACTCATCGTACTCTGAACTTTCAATTTGACACACAAGGTTCCTTTGAGTCTAAATATATAAAGTATGGTATAAAAGTTGAGGTATTTCTCTAGTTTACCCCCTCCCCTTGGAAATAAAAATTATTATTAATTTTTATTAATTTCTGACAATTTTAGCATTTAAGAAGTAATCGTGGGTTTTCCCATGTGCAAAGCTCGAATCTGTTGTCAGATTTATCATATAATCCCATCAAATTTATGATTTTTCATCAAGTTATCGCTGACACAAGAACCGACATTGAAATATGCCTCAAAATGATAAAAAAAATCATAGATTTGATGAGATAATTTGATAAATATGACATCAAATTCGAGAATAGCACATGTGAAAAACCCTCAATCACTTCTAAATTTACCAATATTGCCAAAAATAATATTATTTTCTATTTCCAGGGGGAGGGGTAAATTAGAGAAGTACCAAAGTTGACTTAATCCATAAAAATAGACAATACATACGGTATTCGGTTGATACTAAAAACACAATAATGATATAAGAAATTGAAATTTATGTCAAAATTGCACCGCATGAGGAACAGCAATCGGCTGATAATAAAATAAGATAAATTAAATTTCATAACCAAATCTTACTATATTTCGGACAACGGAAGGTTGAGCCTGAAAACAAAAAAAATTCCACAACATTGCAATTTTATTCAACAAATTTACAGCATAATTAGTAGAATCAGGTTGAAACTGAAAATATAATAATAAGAAAATACATTATATACATATTAATCTTTACTGTATGATGAACGGAAATCGGTTGATATTGATGCTAAAAACAAAATAAAATTAAATTAAAATATCAGGAATTTTACGGTATGATGGACAGTGGTTGGTTGATTCTAAAAATAAAAAGTATGTACATATTAAATCGTTTTCCAATTTTTGCATAATTAAAACAATAATTTGATTGTGCAAAAATAAGATAGTATTGCAGTGATCGGAATCTAATTTTAAATTTTAGTAAAACTTGAAAAATAAAATTAATTTAATTAATCATATTTGTAGAAAACAACATTATTTGATTAATAACCAAATCTTATCATGAATTCTTAACAAAAGTGGAAACAAAAGAATTTTTATATTTCTGATTAATTCAATTTATTTAAAAATCATTTGTTTCAAATATTTTCACTAAATTTCAAATATGTTCACCTTTCTTTCTCATTTATTTAAGGTTGCACTTATCGATTATTGCACTTATCGGTTTGGATGGAAATTGATTTTTTTGTTTCGCCATTATGATTCATGAAAAATCAGTTTTGGAATTTTCGAAATAACGTCACATTGGGTGTTAAAAAAATCATTTTTTAAAATCATTTTTTGGCAACTCTTCCGAAACGGTTATAAGTTTTTGAAATATTAAAATTTATACATTTTACATCAAAATGTTATGGTGTAATAAGTTTTTAAACTTTTATGTTGAATTTAAATTAAACTAAAAATTGTACAAAAAATCGCGTGTGGATTGAGGTTGGTTTGGTAGTTTGGTTAAAAAATAAGTTTTAATTAATAACACTAAAAAATCTGGGGAACACAAGACCAAGAAGGATTCGAACATATAAAACTGAAACTGACCATCAATGCCTGCTGACGTCCTTCATTCTGGCATTTTTCCGCCCTTTTCCTTTCATCCGCCTCCTTCCACTTTCTTTCTCTTTCCACTTCTTTTTGGTGTCTTTCCGCGCTTTCTCTCATTTTTGTTTCTTCCTTTAACTTTCGCTTCAGCTCTTCCACCATCTTCTCCATTTCGTCAAACTTTCGCTTCCATTCAGCCAAATCATCCATCCACTTTCTTTCAATTTTCTCTACTTTTTGGTGTCGTTCTGCTTCCTCCCTCTTTTTTATTTCTTCCTCCAATTTTCGTTTCTGATCTTCTACCATCTGCTTCCTTTCTTCAAATTTTTGCTTCCATTCTTCGGCCTCAACCTTCCATCTTCTTTCTCCATCTTCTATTTTTTGCCTTTTTTCCACATCTTCCCTCCATTCTGCTTCTTTTTCTAATTTCCATTTCAGTTCCTCAACTATTTTCTTCATTTCCTCGAATTTTCGCTTCCAATATTCCAATTCAACCTTCCGCTTCTTCTCTTCTTCCTCCACTTTTGACTGTTTTTCCGCCTTCTGTCTCTTTTTTACTTCTTCTTCCAACTTCGACTTCAGTTCTTCTACCATTTGCTCCGTTTTCTTAAAATTTAAAAAATCTGATGTAAAATGTAAATTATTATTTGAATCATTGTATACTTACAAGGGAACATCCCGAGCTGTGAGTATTCAGATCGAAATTTTACCGATCCTATCTTGTAGAGCACCCTCATATCCCATCGTATATTTTCGGCTTTTTCTCCCCGCACAGAGAGTGAAGTGTAGAAAATTCGGTTTGAAAAATGAACGGTCGTTCATCCACACGGATCATCCGTCCTTTTGGGACGGCGTCGATTGTACCATGCAAAAACACAATAATGTGATGTGCAATAAAAATGATTGGGGATTAATTAGTAAGCTAAAAGAATGAATATAATCAAAAAAAATAGTCATGGTTAATTATTATTATCTATAGTACGGTGGATTTTATCCAATGGGTGGATGAGCCGCGTGGATGCACGACCGTTCGTTCATTTTTAAAACCGATTTTTCTACACTTCACTCTCTGTGCGGGGAGAAAAAGCCGAAAATATACGATGCAATGTGAGGGTGTTCTACAGGATAGGATGGATTAAATTGCGATCTGAATACTCACAGTATTTTTTAAGGCAGAGATGGTTTTCAACGGCCAACACATTGACAACCTTTCTATCTGGCCAAAGCGCATCAGCGCAACAAAGACATGACCTTGGCCAAGCATTATTATGAAGAATTGTTGCAAGTGACGCCCAAAAATGCAAATGAATCGGAACGTCAAGCAGAAACAATGCAAATTTTGAAAGATCCATTTTAGTGAAAAATTGTTCAAAAGTTGAGCATTGAGATCGAATTGATTTTTAGATTTTATTATGCAATTATTCGGAAAAAACTTGATGAATGATAAATCTTAGCTTTAATTTTGACCTAATTTTATTGGTGATTTATTGAATTTTGGATGATTTCAATCACATTTCCAGAACATCAAATAATGCTATTCTTGAAATAAAATTCGGATTTTCAGAAAAAAAATTACCAATTTCCTTTTCTATGATAAAACTGGTTTATTTTGTTTAAAATGATAATTTTTGGAGAAAAAATCTTAAAGCATTAGCTCCAAAATGGACAATATTACCAAAATATAGTTCATAGAAATTTTTTTAACTATGAATTTTTTGAAAATTCAAAGCCTGTTAATACAATATAACATATCTTAGCCCAACATTTCTGGGGATACTTATTTTTAAAGTCAATTAATATAAGTACACTATCGAAACTAATATATTTAATATTTCATTTATATAATAAAGAGATGGCGGCGGCCATTTCTCTCAGGCGCCGCATCTTAGAACCAAAAACTGAGCAATTTTCTTAAGGGAATGGCCGAAAATTTGTCAAAATTTTCGAAAATAGGGTAATTTCAACAATAAATGATTTTTGGAAAAAAAATCATTCTTATGTTAATCTTCTGCAGTTTTTTCTTTTTTAAATGTCCTCAATGGCCCTTTTTTTCTATCGGTCCAGCATCCGTTTAGAGTTCGCATTGGGGCACTGATCTAATGGGTTTGAAAATAGTTTTCGTTCTTCTTGTTACAGTTACTTTTTGGCATAATGTATTTAGCACGAGAAGAGAGAAACAGAAAATGGCTATGCATAAGTACATGCAAGTGGTTTATCGATTTTTCACCCTGATTGCGCCATATTTTGCATAAACAATACAGAAGTAACGTAGGTATTCGACATTTTAGGTGACCATCAGAGCAGAACAGCAGATCCTTGCAAAATTCACCCACATTTCTTACATAACAGAAAGCAAAAATTATTATTAGTTGACCCTTTTTGGGGAGGAAAAATTTCTCAGAACTTAAATAATTAGCCACCAAATGCATATATTTATATTATGAAAGAATGTTTTTATTTTTACTAAATTTTGTATCATAATCATAATATATATGTTGTTGCCGATATCGAATCACTTTTTTCATCAGATCAAAAACTTTTTTGATACTTCCTAGGCCAAAACCATAAAAAGCAAATATGTGCAGAATTTTATGCTCTATCTTTTGGCCTGATTAATTTTTCATATTTACCCGAAAAATTTGAAATTTTCTAAAAATTCATTTTTTTGAAATTTTAAAAAATTTCAAAATTTTGAATAAAATTCAAAAAACTATTCAGGCTAAATGATAGAGCATAAAATTCTGCACATATTTGCTTTTTGTAGTTTTGGTCTAGGAAGCCTCATTAAAAGTTTTTGGGTTGATGGAGAAAAATCGGCTAGCCAGCCGATTTCGAAATCGGCTGAAATATTCGATATCGGCTCAACATACATATGTATATCTCATTTGTCAGGAAAATTATCAGGCAAGATGGATCAACAATCTTCCAACCCTAAAACTAAAATTAATGTCGTAAAGAAATCCCCAAAAATTAGTTAATAAAATAAGTTGAGATGCAACATATTTGTGCCTAATTTTTTTTTATCCATTTATGTCGTAAATAGTGCTATGCTTTCCTCCCTCCGTCCATTAATGCGATTTTATTTTAATTTTAGAACAACTTTACATATCGTTAATAACTTGAAAATACTTCAAACGAGACAGAAAATGGTGTCACGATCGTCACGGAATGCCAAAGACCCAAACGCAGTCAAGAAGCCGGTAGATGCTTTAAGTTTTAAAAATTTCATTAAATTTGGATAGGATCCCTAATCCCTACGAATTTCCCGTACTTTTTTATTGCTTTGCAGTTGTTTTTCATGTTTAGATATGCCACTCATTATAATCGTGGAAAATGATCCAATCTCCCATATAACAAGCCTAATTATTATGTAATTTTTCCCGAATTGTTAAGAGCAGGGTTGCCAGGTCAAGGGTACCTGAAAAAAGTACAACAGGCTAAAAATTAAAGATTTTAGGGTCCAAAAAAGTACATTTCTTAAAAAGCTTAATTTTACTTTTCAAAGCAAAAAATAGACCATTTTTAACAGATTTTTTTTATCAAAAATTTGATGATCAAATCATAGGTGTGCAAGGGTTTTGCTTGCTAGAAAAATTGCTCTGTTGAGGGGTACCGGCGGTCCCGATAGGGACCGCCGGAGTAAATTTTGAAATTTTAGACCGATTTCTTAAGAAATTTGGTTAATTTTTTTGGTCATTATTAAGAAGAATTTTCATGTATTTACTGGGAGTGGCGGCGTCCCCGATAGGGGCCACCGGAAAATTTTTGAAATTTTGGACGATTTCTTTAGAATTTTGGTCAATTTTTTAGATGAAAGTCAAAGAAAAGTCGTATGACGATCCGTTTTTTAACAAAATGGGGGCTAACTCAAAAATTTTTCCCATCGATTCTGGCGAGCAAAAAATTAACGAAGTTCGGCCGTTCAGTTTTCAGAAATTTCTTTGTATTAAGAGGGTGGCCGGTGGCGGCGGTCCCGATAGGGGCCGCCGGAGAAAAAAGGGTACCTGAAAAAAGTCACCCCAATCCTCGATACGTTCAAAAAATTTTCCCTAAAAAATTTTCAAAAAGGAGGATCCTATTGATTTTTTGGTAAATACGTCCCTGTGTGTGTGGATAAATTCGAGTTTCGGGTTCAGATACCCTCTTGAAAATCGACCTTTTCCATTTGTCCATATTTTTTGTTAAGATGTCCGCCTACCAGCTTTACTTCAAGGAAAATTTTGCTCGTATCAGGAATGAACTTAAGACAGCAAATGAGGAGAGCAGGTTAGTCGCAAATTTTTTGAAAATTAATTATTTATTCTAAATAAGATATTAATTAAAATAATAACGCAAATTTCAGATTTGTGTTAGTACTAGGTTTACAAATAGATCTTGTCATATCAAGTACGTGCACCAAAAGTGGCGTCCTTAAAAGTAACCCCGAAATGATTTTGGTATCAAATAAGTAAAAAATTATCAATAATGATCATTCGAGATTGGAATATTGCGAAAAATGGACCAACAATTTTATTTTGGCAATTAGAATTGGTTTTTCTCTTTTTCAGCTAGTTTTCTCAATTTTTGATATCAAGTTCGTTTTCTCCGGTTTTTCATTTGAACCTGGTGATAATTTGGTCTACAAATCCGGGTCCACAGATGTCATATCACGAATTTTTGCATTTTTTTAAACAGACCCATCGATGTCGTGAAGGCACTTGGAAAGCAGTGGCGAGCTCTGTCTCCAGAGCACATTGCGGATTGGTGGCAGCGAGCCGCACAGGACAAGCAACGTTATGCACGCGAGGTCTGTTTTTCATGAGATCTGCTGAGCATGATCTCATAACCATATCCAGCAGGACTTGATTGGTGCTAGGAGGCAAAAGTGTCAAAAATTTATAAAAATCTTTCAAGTGTAGCTAGGCTAAAAAAAGTGTAAAACTTCCAATTTTCAATTAAACCTTTTCGAACATTTTTCAAATTTTCTAAAAAAAATATGAGTTCAAACTTTAAAAAACATTTATCAATAAAACCAGAATAAAATTCTGCGGCAACCTTATTTTCTTATTTATTATAATTTGGCCAGGTGCAAGGCCGGTGTCGGGAAAAATCGCCGACGAACAAAAAAAAAGAAGTTCGGCGGCCTCCACAGCTGGGGTTCCGCCAAGGGGAGGGGGCTGACCGAGCTAAAGTCCCCTCCCCTGAAACCTCCCATAAAGGCACAAATTTGTCCAATTTTCTTACAAAGTAAAGGCTAAAAATTGCAAAATTTCTCCTGCGGCCCCTATCGGGACCGCCGGGCATCTATTTAATATTCGTTACCTAAAAATATCGATTTTCTTAAGAAAAAAGTCTAAAATCAGAAAATTTTCTTATAAATTAGCGAATACTTTTTTGCTCATTAGCAAACTTTACCTCCTCCCTGAATTTTTTTCTGGCGGCGCCCTTGGTACTCTAGCCCCCCTGCTGGGCGCCGACCTTGGGTGGGAGGTCGATCCCCCTAATTAATTTTGTTGCCCTTTTAAGAAGGAAGCTCGGCTGAATAATCTGCGTGTTGTCGAATTGCCCTTCTTCGACCAGATCAAGGTGAAATTCACTTTCACTTCAGTCTAATAACTTAGGAACATAATTTTTTGATAATCGGATTAAGAAAAATTTCTTATGTTTATTACACATATTTCTGATGGAAATTTCATGGATTTTCTTCAGTCCATGTCCGGACATTTTGTTAGAATTTTAGTTTTCCTCTTTCCTGGACCTGGATTCCGGGATTTTAATCCAGAAAAATCTGGTTTTGGAATGGGTCTGATCCAGAGACCAGAGCCTTGTTTTTTTAATTTCCGAATTTCTGATTCTGAGGAAACTGAAGCGGATTTCCAGACTTTTCGACTATTAAAAATATATATAATTAAAAAATTTTTTGCAGTGAATCGACACAACCTATTAAGACTTTTTAGAATATTTTTTTCAAATTTCTCAAAATTGCGAATAAAATCGAACAGCCAAGTTTTGAAAGATTAACTTTTTCTTGGTAAGATATGCCTTCAATAAAAATTCTTATTATCAAACAGGTAATTGTGCCGATGACCGAGTTGCCCACTCGTCCTCGCGGGGGCCGCTTCATAATGAATTTCGTTGTGTCGCACGAGGACCTGGCCAAGTTGCGGTACCGCAGCAAGGAGCAGCCGTTGCCACGCGACGAGTTGCAGTTGCGCGCGTTCCTGCTGGATCCCACAAAAGTGCAGAAGGACGCGTTTCCGCCCAATTCCGTGGTCCGTCTGGATGACAAGGAAGTCAAATTGCCGGTAAGGAACTTTGGAACATGTGATAGGAATTTTGTTGCCACCAGCAAAGCAAATTTCGACCACCCCAAAAACACTTTTTACATATCCTCCTATGGCCGGCCAAAATTTCAAAGTACAACTATATGTGGGATAATCCGGATTATTGTGAAAATAATTTCGAACTATCAGTAAGGGTATGCGAAAAATCGGCTTTTTTAAATTTCATAGTAGCTCGAAATTTATATTAAAAAAAATCTGCCATTAATTGGTCATTTGCCCAATTTTCTATGGTAATTTAAGAAATTTTCGAAATTTTCGACCGTCGTCACTCAAAATACAATGAAACTCCTCCATAAAACCTATCATAAGCAAAAAATTTCTCAAAGAGAAGGTCCAACATTTCTCCGATAGCACTATCTGAGCCTTAAAAATTTTCTGACCAAACTCCTGAACATGGGTACATCCCGAAGCCGAATCCTAGGTCCTTCCCTGCCGCTTGGTTGATGTTAAATTGAACACATTGCAAAGAAAAAAAACAAAATTTTTATTTTTTCTTCAATGATGAGCAGAAGTACAACTCCCGCCCGGTGAGACTGATGCCATACATTGATATCTCGGGAATACGGCTTCATCGACTTCAGGTCGGATTATTACTTGCTGTTACTACCTAATTTTTAAATTAATTTTTTCATTTCTTTAATAATTTTTCAACAACACTTACTTCTATGTAAAATGATTAAATCCAATCCTTATTTCAAAAATAGCATTTTTTTCAAACTAAAAAATAGCAGATTTGAAAAAAAAATCCAAAATAATTATGATATTAATAATGTAATGCAAAATATGCAAATTAAAAATCATTATAGATCTGGAAGTTTCATTTTTATCAATATTATATGGATTTTGGCATTGTGAAAGATATGTATTTTATATTTATTTTGCAGTTCGAATACAAAAACAAGCGAGCTTGGGCCTTCACGATCAGTTTGGTGCGTCGCCTGAATTCGGACATTCTTCTGGACCGGATCCTGAAGAACCCGGAGGCCCGACTCCCCTCTGAGGAAGCCAAAAACGACTTCATCCGTCTGCTGAACGGAGCGGAAAAGGATGACGACGACCTTCAAATGGAAACATTCAACATCTCATTGTTGGACCCGGTAAAATAAAAAATTTCCCCAAAATTTTCCGATGCAAAAAACAAGGATCGACAATTTTAGCGAAATTAAGACCAAAAGATTGGGAAGGGTTTTTGGACCGGGACATATCCTGGTTAAATTGGCATAGTTCTACAAAGGGGGTCGAGGGGGGTCTCAATCGCAAGTCGCAGGGGCTCGTGGGAAAAGGAGGAGAGAAAAAAAGAGGAAAAAGGGAGAAAGAAAAAAAGAGAAGGCAAAAAAGACAACATATACATTAAAATTACTTCTTGCTCGATCGCAAAAATTTGCAATCGAGAATTAAGCCAATTTTTCACCTGAATTTTTTGATTAAAAATGATCAGAAAACATAAAAAATGCATAAAATACATAGAAAACGAATTTTTTGGTCAGTTTTTGCTAAAATTTCGCATTTTTAGGGCAAAAGAATTCGATCGCAAAATTTCGGGGAAGGGGGGGGGG
>LDKF01000774.1:4795-20170 GCA_001026735.1 Rotylenchulus reniformis | reverse complement strand
CAAAACCTTTTCCAATTCGAGATAGGGATTATTCCACAATCCCGATATGAGAAAATATAAAAATTTTAAATAAAAAATTCAAATATTTTCTAAAAAATTAAACAAAATTAGAATTGTGCTATTACAGTCAAAAGTAACTCAAAAAAACGTCAAAAAATTTTTTCCCAGAATCCCAGTTGAGATTGTAATTCTGAACTTCGAGATTCGTGATTGGTGAAGTCGGAGCTTTGATCTCAAATCGCGGTCCAGAAAACTCTGAACACTTAAAAATTAAAAATTTTTGATTGTTCAATTCGTATATATTATATATATTACAGCAGGACATTTTTGTGTTGATCAATGATCCCAACGACGATGATGGGCCAGTGGAGATTCCCACGGACGCAGACGGTTTTCTGCCGTTGACCACATTTGAACGCCTTTTTCCGGGTGTTCGTGGGCTGAAATACAAAAATCCCAAAACGGGCACCAACCGATGTGTTTCGTATGTTTTATTGCCTTTTAGCGAATAATAATATAATTAATAATCTTACTAAGATGCTAGGGCGTTAAAAAAGTGCCAAAGGCAAAATTGTTGCCGAAAACTTTTGTTAGACCAGTTAGACCAAAAGTATAAAAAGCAAAGTCGTGCAGAATTTGATGCCCTATCTTTAATATTTTAAATCTTTCGAATTTCTAACAAAATTTACCCAAAATACCGAAAAATAAATTTTAGATAAAATTTCTAACTTTTTGGCCGAATTTATAATTAAAATACCAAAAGATAGAGCATAAAATTCTACACAACTTTGCTTTTTATATTTTTGGTCTAACTGGTCTAACAAAAAAGTTTTCGGCCAAAATTTTGCATTTGGCACTTTTTAACGTCCTAGCATCTGTTGTTATTAACAGGTGCAACGGATCCCACTTCTGTCCACCATCCGATGGTTGGCAGGGCAAAGTGTTCTCACTTCATTCGCCAAAACCACCACCCCAATAAGGTCACATTTGGAATTTGACAGAATCTTGGGATCTAAGTGATAAGGGGATGAAGAAGAAAAAAGGGAAAAATGCTCTATTTTTCTTAAGAAAAATGTTTTGGCCACCAGCGTAATACCTTTTTTCGAAAATTTATCTCAACAAAAATTGACGATTTATGATGATGTTTTTTGGGCGTGGCATTTAGGCATAAAATGGAAAAATTGATGATGTGATTGTTTATGAATATTTTGACAAAAAATCAAAATTCCAAAATTTAATGATGTCAATTCCAAAGATAACGACTATCACACAGATGGGTTCTTTCATAAAAGCAACCCTTTTTTTATATGTATAAACTAGAAAATCTAGACAAAATAGAAAAAATTCAAATTGCTAAATATCTATTTTTAAAATACCTAGCAATGCATACAAAATCATCCATTTTCTTGCATTTTAAAACAACCCCCATTTTCGCACTTTGGGCCCAAATGGCCTAGCATCATTTTTTGCATATATTCTACAAATTTTGTGTCTTTGTCGAAAATTGCGATATAATTTTTTTTAATTTAGGGCTAAAATTTTTGTGCATGAAAATTTTCTAAATTTTTAGCTGTTAAGAAAATTTAGTGCAAAAAAGGGAGGAGGGAAATTTTTAAAGGGCGAGAGGGCAAGAAAAATGTCTCTTCGATTTTTTCTCAATCTCTTTTATACGAGTAATATAATAAATTATTTCTTGAAATTTGTATTTTCCTTTTACAGATCTACATGCTAAAATAAGGATGACGAGAAATTCATGGAGTTCTATAACATTGACGAGTAAAATGGCCATCCCCACATGTTCATCTGTTTTTGCCTTTGAATTTTCAATTTTCTACATTATTTATCTTCCTACTTTCTATTAAACACTATTTTTCTATCCTATCGTTTACAAAGTGTTGGGAATCGGGAACAAAACTTTTAACAAATTTCTATTTTCCTTCCTTACAAATATTTAAAATTTCCATTTTAATCATGAAAATCGAAAAAAAACAAATTTTTGAAATTGTAATTAGAACTTTGAAAATTATCATTTTCCCACCAATTGTTCGTTCCTATTCAAATATGTCATCTCCCTTATTCGAGAAATATTCCGCGCGATGTGAAATTTTACTTTTTTTATTCTCTTTATCACATTTGCATTTATTATTTTTGGCTTTTATAAAGCGGATTTGAAGGGTAAAATCAAAAAAGATTATTTGACAACCTATCTTTTTTGATCTTTTTTTGACGCACAACTAATGCTGGCCAAAATTTTTGATTATTTCTGGTAAAAATCTTCATTTTTTCCAAGGATTAGCAAAAAAAAATTTTTGGCACTCACCAAATCGAGAGGTAGGGATTGAATTGGAGCTAGTTAAAAGAAGCCCCTTTTCGAAATAAAGTACCCCAGACCTCTCATTCAGTCAAAAATAATTGATTTTTTTCCCAAAATTTTTAAGGTAATTTGTTTAAAATGGATCTTATAATGACGTATCCTACCGTTTTTGCTAAGGTTTGGGGTGTCTGAGGAACATTGCTTAGAGGGTCTGGGGTACATATTTCAAAAAGGGGCGTCTTTTAACTAGGGTTGAGCGGGACCGGGCCGGAATTCCCTGTCATCCCGGGACCAGAGTCCCGGTCCCGATCCGGGTTTCAAAAACCGGGAAATCCCGGTCCCGATTTTCAGAACCGGGATTGACCGGGACTGAAAATGCACCCCTAAGAATGGCATTTTTGGCAAAATTTGTAAAAATTTTAGTGAAAAGCTTAAGTTTCAATCGTGAAATTTTCCTAACAAATTTTTCTTCGGCGACCCCTGTCGTGGCCGCTGGCACCCCATACTACACCCCCGGTCCCCGATCCCGGTTTTCCTAGTCCCGGTCAGTTCCGGTCCCGGTTTTTGCCAAAAATCCCGGTCCCGCTCAACCCTACTTTTAAATAGCGCCGTTGAATTTCTTTTTTGGGGTCCTGGCAACTCGAACCCTTGACAACTTGAACCCCATTTTTTAAAATTTGTTTATGTTTTGTTTATTTTTTTACGTCGTTTTTTTGTGGTTACCCGACATTGGTTTACCCGGTTACCGACGGGGATCAGGCATTTGGGGACTAATCTTATAACTCAGTCCAAAAACAGAAGAAAATATATTTTATCAAAAAATAGAGCAAAAAATTTGTTATAAAATGATTAAGCATGTTTTAATTGACATATAATAAACATTTTATAGCTAAAATACTGATTAAAAGGCCGCTCATAGGCATTGGGGAATCCCTTTCTGTCAGCATTTCTCGAAGCTTCTTTTTGTGACTTCCATGTCGATGACTTCCATCTTGGCCCATGACTTGTGATGGCTCTGATACCATAGCTGTAATATAATCCACGTAATTTTTTTCGTCCTAAAAGCAAAATTTTCAACATTTTTATATTTTTGTTATAAAAAGAATTTTCCAAATTTTTTGGCCTTTTATAAAATCAAGTCAATAATGATATATTTCAAAAAATAATATAATTTGTAAAATTTATAGTATATCATTATTTCTTGAAAACCGTATTTCTTATTATGAGGCCACTCTGCAAAAACATCCTTGCAATGAACCCACTCTCTGGAGGGGGGTTGAAAAATAGACTAATGAGCCCCTCCCCCTTCTGGAGGGTGGTTAAACCTCCTGGGATATCTCATTATAAGAAGTAGATAGATATATATTCCATTAATTAAATTTGTTGAAATTTTTTTGCAATTTTTGTATAATCGTTAAGACTAAAAATGGACATTATTTTATTCATATATTTTGTTCAAAGATTTTTTTAATCCTTTTATTATTTTTTTTTAATTTTTGACTAAAAGCTGATCCCAGCTAATCTAGGTTCTTTTTCCGTCCAAAAATATGATTCTCCTACTGTACTATTTACTAATCCCGGGTTTCGTTTCGATTTTTGCAAAAAGCACGGTTCCATAATACCCTTATAGAAACTAATTCGAAAAATACCTTCTTTTTGTGACTTCCATATCGATGACTTCCATCTTGGCCCATAATCCATGACTTGTGATGGCTCTGATACCATAGCTGTAATATAATCCACGTAATATTATATTTATATTTTCAGAGGCCTAGAATTTTTTAAAATTTTCAGAGAACTAGGATTTAGGATTTTCTAAAAATCGTTGCCTTGGCAGAAGTTGGCGAATCGCTCAAAATTCATCGAAATTCATTAAATTTTATGAAAAATTCATCCATAAAAATTTGGCTTCATTTATAAAACGAAATTCATTCATAAAAATCATTTGCTTGGAGGAAGGTGGCGAATCGCTCAAATTTTGGATGGTTTTAATTTTTGCAACACAACATAGTCAAACTTGATATTAGAGAGAACAAAAAAGGACAAAAAGGAAAAGAAGAAAAAGAAAAAGAGAATAGAGAGAATGTGATTTTTGCATTATGAAAATAAAAAAATTCAAACATAAGACGATTGGTCAAATTAAAAAGAAGAAAGATACGATTCAAATAAAAAAAATCAAAAAAATTTCGGGATCCCGGCCGGGATTAAAATCTTGAATTTCGGGATTCGGGATCCCGGCTTCAGGACCGGGATCGGAAATTTCGGGATCTGGATCAAAAATCCCGAAACGTCGGGATCCCGGCCGGGATCCCGATCCCGCGCTACCCTACCCAAAACCGCCGATGCAAATAAAGAAAACAAAACAACTCTATCTTTTGGTCTTTTTAAGTATTCAAATTTTCATGAAAATTTCTTTTCAAAAAATTTGAAAAACTAATAATACCAAAAGACTGAGCCTAAAATTATGCACAACTTTGTCGCTGGAAGTTTTTTCTAAGTTTTTTGTTTTCATTATTTATCATTTGCGGTTTTTTTTGGGAAACGTCCATACTGGCGATTTTAGGGAAACGAATCTGTATGAATGAGGTGAATTGACTCAAATATGTTTTCTTCCCGCCTGGTCATTCTATACGTGAGTTATCTACTAACAAGTAGTAATAGTAATAGGGCTGCTCCAAACTCTTGGTTTCTGGTTTCGAGAATCAAGAAAAGTGCAATCCTTTGACAAACAGCTCAAAATGCGCGCTATTCTGCTCATTTTACTGATCGCACTTTTGTTGGTGGCCACACATGGCGAATCAATGGACGTCTTTAACATCCGACTAAAGCCTTAAATTCATCATTTTTAAAAAAGGAAGATTGGCTTTTAAGACCGAAATAGGATGTTTCAATATGGAGATTAGAAAATTGTTTATAACTCATTGTTAGAGACGAGATTGGTATATCAAAAGATAAGCCTTAATGTGTTAGAAAAATATAAAAAAACAAGCCCAACTACATATAAGTCAAAGCCTCCTATAAGACTCCTGTCTTTGTCATTATTTCTCAAACACCTTAAAGGGGTATTAGATATATTAGAACACTTTAATTTTTATTTATCAAAATATGGATATGCTTATAGCAATTTTTATATTGTTAGGATCAAGATTATGTTCATGGTTTAGAAATCGAGCCAAACGCCAATGGACTAGCTACGACTACTATGACGCCATTATTTCCCTGGTGCGGAACCACTATGAGCGCCAGAAAGAACTTAATGAGTATGTGGAAATGCAGGCCAAAGTGGGGATAATTGAAGCTGCGGAGGAATCTATAAATTGCACTATTAACTGATGATGAAATTCGGGCTGGGTCGTTGATCCAAAAATGTCAGAATGGGCGTTGATCTAAAACAGGTCAGAAATTTTATTGCTGGAATTCTAAATTTTTTTTTTGTAAAAATGAAAAATTATTGCACCTTTAAATAGAAAAATTAAACATATTTATGTTTTTCTCATCGTATTATTAGCAAATAAATAACAATACCACTAAGAAAAAAATCTAAATCCCATTTTCCCCCACCGAATCTCTCGCCCATTCAGACACCTTGACACATTTTTGTTATGAATGAAAAAATTTGAAAATATAGGTACAATTTTTCCTAAAAAGATATTGATTTTTCATTAAATATTCGTTTTTAGATTTTTGAGTGGTATTGTTATTTATCTGCTAATAATACGATGAGAAAAACATAAATATGTTTAATTTTTCTATTTAAAGGTGCAATAATTTTTCATTTTTACAAAAAAAAATTTAGAATTCCAGCAAAAAATTTCTGACCTGTTTTAGATCAACCGCCCATTCTAACATTTTTGGATCAACGCCCATTCTGACATTTTTGGATCAACGACACAGCACCGATGAAATTGGAAGATCGATTAATTTTTGGATCGATGGGTTGAATAAAATTTCATTTTCCAATGACAAACAAAATATACACAACGTGATCAGCTGATCAGGATTGGAAACAAGTTCTATTATGACTTTAATTTTAAGGATTTGGTGAAGAACATCCTTTCAGAAAAACATCCACCTCTCTCTGCGAACGATATGTGATAGATTTCTTATTTCCATTTATAGGTTAACTTTTATGTATGATGATGATTATAATTGTTAATATCTTTAAAGAATTATTCTTTAAAATCAAAATGCATTATTATTTGTTATTGTTAAGCACTTAATTCTACATGACTTACGGTTTACGAGTGTAGGGAAAATTTTGATATTGGGATTCTGAATTACGGTGAAAAATTGAATTACTTGCAGCCTTGCACTATTGTACCAGTTCACTTCTAGTCCGAAATGACAAAAAGTCCGTCCTCAATTTGACTCATTT
The DNA here is from genome assembly GCA_001026735.1 of Rotylenchulus reniformis. Classification (NCBI taxonomy): domain Eukaryota; kingdom Metazoa; phylum Nematoda; class Chromadorea; order Rhabditida; family Hoplolaimidae; genus Rotylenchulus; species Rotylenchulus reniformis. The sequence goes on along the minus strand of LDKF01000774.1, from coordinate 13,481 downwards.
ATTACAATTTGATAAGAAAACGGAAAAATTCAGGCAACAAACACCAGATAGTTCAGGAAATGTGAATTTCAAATTTGGTTAGAGTAAGAAAAAATTATTCAGAATGGATCATTAAAGAAAAGGAAACCGTTTGGGGTTTGGGTTCTTTTCTTTTTTTCGGAAGGGGCTCAGGCTATTGAAAGCAGTTTTGCCGCGTTAAGCAGGATATAAAAAGCAGGAACGCAAAGTTTTTAAGGTCAAACTGAGCCCAGCTCTTGTTTTTCGCTACATTGACGCATCCGATGGACGAGGGAAGGACCAATCCTCTGCCCCCCCCCCCCGGACGGAACTCTCCGGTGGCAGGATTGCATTAATAGTTAACTTATTGGGATGATAAAAATATATTGATATATAAATTTGGGAATTTTGCGAAATAAGCTGCCCAACAATGATGGGTTCGAAATACAGTATAAAATAATAAAAAATCAATTTTTACCAGCCATTATGGTCAGACAGGGGTATGGATGATGATCGATTAGCCACCATTTTATATTAGAAAAATGCGTCATTTATCATAGTTAGGTAGTTTATTTCCAAGGCAATCCGGTCTTACTGTCGTAGGCCACGCTGAACTTGGTGGCATAGATGATTCCGTCGTTCCGGACCAACGAAAGCGGAAACTCCAACACCTATGATCAATGGTGAAAAGGAATCAGGGGTAAAAGGCCAAAAACTAGAAAAATAAAAATAGTTAGAATATGCTAATAAGATTTAAATCAATTTTTTAAATTTGTCGGACAAGACATAAACAATCTTTTAACATATCCAGATTTCATTAATCAAATTCAGTCAAAATGATTCCCCCTAAATTAAAATTTCCTTTAAAAAATATTTTTCTATACTTGTTGCTTCAAAACTGATAATTGTATTATAAATATAAAGATAAAAATCAGTGCATTAATTCCAATGTTAATAAATACCATATATACCTTCTCAAGCAGTGCACCATTGTGTTGCGGGTGATCGGAGGATCCAAAAGGACTATGACGAGCATTGATCGCAAAGTCCACCCCCTCGACCATATGCAGCTGACCAAGAGGAAGCAATGTGAAGCGAAGCAATTCCTTATTACTACAAAAGGGGAAAAATCCAAAATCGAATTATTCATATAATATTATTTGTTAATATAATTCTTATATTCCATATAATTTCTCATCAGGCTCTTTTTACCTTACATAATTTAGTTTCTATTAAAAACATGATCTAGATTAAAGAAAAAAATGCAAAAAAACAGACAAAAAATTGGTTAGCATCGGAGTGGATCCCAGCCAGGCCTGCAAGTTGGGGTAGAAGTCGTGGCCGACTAAATCGACATAGGTAGAGGGTGAACTTGTATCACCGGCATGCATTTCCAAAGAGCAGACAATCGGTACCGGGGCAACCTATGGATTTTTAGGAAAATGACATTTTTTCTTAAATAAAATAAAACAAAATATGCACAAAATATATCTAAAAATTCCAAAATTAGCACAAAATATACACAAAATTTTCACCAAATATGACCTAGAAATGCAAATTTTTGCTCAAAAATGATATTAAATTATTTTAAAAACGAATTTAAGTATATTTAAGGCATTTTAAAGTTTGGACCTTTTTTGCACTTTTGGCTTTTTTCATGCCTTTTTGGAGATTTTTTGAAAAATTATACGTTTTTTAAAGAAATTTAGTCTTTTTTCTTTGAAATTTTTAAAATTTAACTATTCTGGAATTAAACAAAAATTGGCAAAAAAAATATACGAAAAATTTCAAAAAATGCAAATTTCTCAAAAAATATAAAAATTTCCCAAAAAAATGAAATATTTTTCGCTAAAAAGCGAAAAATATTTATATATAAAAATATGCTGGTGCCTGAAAAAGTGAAATATGCACAAAAAAATATGCAAAACACACTATATAAAGTTGAACTTATATTTTTTTAAATGTGATTTCCAAGTTGTTCTCAATTTGCAAAAAAATATTGCATTTGCATCTAAACCCGGTGGACCCTGATAATTACTAGTAATTTGTTTCAAAATATTATTAATGTTAAAAATGTCATTGCGTAATAAATTTTTGAGAAGTTCAATTGGTTTTCACCTCGGTTTGCACAGGTCTGAGTGCTTCAAAGAAGCGATACTGGATGGTGTCGGTGGAGATGATGGTCCACTGGGCCCCATCTCGGATGGAATAGCTTTGCTCTCTTGGACTCGAACACACCCAATTTCTGGCATAGTCCTGCTGGAACCGGTGTCTCGTAGTTGCAATGGACACTGAGTTTGAAATATTTGCGACGATTGTTGTCATTTTCGCTGACGTGCAGAGCTTTGATGGCACACTTAAGGTCGAAAAAATTCAGGTTAGTAAAAATCGTGGTTTTAAACTTTTTATTATTTCAAATTTAATTAGATAGTTCACAGCAAATTATGGTCCTAAAAACATTATTCAAAAATTTATTATAATTTCATCTAACTATCTAAAACTTTATAATTTTTTAATTTTTACGATTCGCACTTTTTCATCCACGTTGTTCTGCTTCTGCCAGTCCAGCCTGCGCTTCTCCTGCTCCTTACTTCCTATGATGCCAATATGCGCTATTGGCTCCGGAAATTCGTTGGCCGATTTGTTGGAGCGAATGGTCTGAATGTCCAACATCATGCCGGCTTCAGCGGCTCCGATGCCCCGCTGTGTCAACACCCAACACCACCCCTTGCCGCGTAAATGAACCAACGGTGGCGGTGCGAAAAATCTGGAGAAACTCCGATTAATAAGTAGTTAAATATGGGGGTATGGCAGAGGGGAAAGCAGAGTTGGAAATTTGGATATTGCAAAAAAGCATGTCAGTAGAAAAAAATCCCGTGGGGCCCGATCCTATCGCCGCCAAAGAAAAACTTGAGATTTTTTGCCTTTTCTTAGGAAATTGAATTGAGTTTGTTATTAATAGGGCTGGGATTTTTAGTTGCTAAAAACCCGAAAATAGTTAACTATTTTAGTTTTTTACCCCAAATAGTTGCTAAAAGCCAAAAAAGGCCAAAATAGTTTTTTATCCCATTTTTATTGCATTTTTATGAAGGAATTTTGGCCCTAAAAAGGTCCAAAATAATTTTTATATTTTTAAAAAACATTTTTAAAATGCTTCAAAATCATTTAAAAATATGTTTTTCGTGCATATTTCGCTAAATAACTGAAAATAAAAATAATTTACAAACTAAAAATCCCAGCTCTAGTTATTAATGTTAATTTTTCCCTTCGTCAATCGCAGGTGGGTCGGGAACAGTGCTGTGTATTTCACATATCTCGCATGCCTTCGTCCCCTCGTACTTCAATTCGTATCTCGTATATTTTCAAAAAAATCGATAAAAAAGCTTTTGGAATACCATTTTTATTTTTTGATTAATAATTTTTTAAAATAATTTTCATTTGCCTCACCTCTTCTCCGACCCATAAGATTTCTGCGCGACTTTTGTGTGACAAATCTCCAGCACACAATCAAGCTCTTCCTTGTTCCGCAAATATTCGCGCATCCTTTCTGGCGTCAGTGTTTGATGTGATAAAGACCAATATGGAGCTTTCATTTGATGGAGGCTGTTGTTGTGGCTAGAAATTGGAATAGAAGCCATCAAAAACCAAAATTGCCAGTTCCTGTCAAATGGGTCAAAATGTACATTTAGGAAACTTGAAACTGGACTTTTTAATTTTAATGGATAGTATAACATTAAAGAGAATGAGCTAGTTTTGAATAGAGCTAGTTTGGGACCGGTCGGTTAACCGATCGGCTTTTTCGGTTTTGTGATCGAAAATAAGCAATCAACCAAAATTTTTTAATTTTTTCGGTTTTTTGATTTCGGTTTTTCGGTTATTTAATCGAAAATATTTTCGGTTATTTAATCGATTTGTCCGATCTCTAGTTCTGTATCAAGATCCAGGTTTGTTTCTAGTTTTCTTATTTTTTCTAGATGGATTTTATAGAATTTTCGTTGTTGGTTTTTTCTAATTGTTTTGTCTAGGAAATACTATTAGATTCAAATTTTTGGTTATTGTCTATGGATTGATATCCATAGAGATTTGGTACTTCCCGATTTCAAATTAAAATATTTTAGAATAAGAGAAATAATAAATGGATGAAAAAGATAGGGAGAGTTGGAAATTTTTTTTCTCATTTTGAGTATGTATAAATCATTAGAACCAGATCCGAAAGTAAAAAAACAGTTTCATTTTTATCATTCGTTAATTGACCTTTATAAAATGAATTGCGACAAATAACCCCAATTGTTTCCAGATTTTAGGCGAAATTAAAAAAAAACTTTTTGACTGTTACAAAAATGTCCTTTATACATCGCATCTCACTGGCTACTCGCACCATACAAACTCGCATCATAATATTTGCAAGCGTCATAACTCGGTTATAATCAACTTTAAAAATGTTCTTGATGTCAAAAAATAAAATAAAAATTAGCTACAATATGAGCTTAAGAACATAAAAAAGGCCCAATTAACAAAATTTATGGCCAAACATTCCAACAAGTATTGGCCAAAATTTATGGCCAAATATCCAACAAGTATTGGCCAATTTCCTGGTGCGAGTTTATTTTGGCCATAACATTTTTTTATGTTGGTATATTAGGATGAGCTTAGAGCAATTTTATAGCGAATTTTTTGCTCTATTTTTAGACAAAATTTTATTTTTCTAGGTTGATTTTAAACCGAATTATGATGCTTGGAAATTTATGGTGCAAGTTGTCATGTTGCGAGCTGCCAGGACATCATGCATCACAATTTTCTACAGGCAATTTTTTTCACTATCCTAAATCCTGTTGAAGACCTTCGGACGTGTCTGCCTATGCCATAAAACAGAGGGATGAGGTAAGTTTGAATGGTTCAAATTTTTGATAATGCCTTAGGCCAGAGTTCTCATCTGTTCATTTCTATTTTGATTGATGCTGGGTCGTTCCTTAAAAACCATCATAATGCGCGTTCCATAAATATCCCTCAAAACCCAAATGAGACGTTCCTTAAATTTCCATCAAAATTGGGCGTTCCTTAAATATCCATCAAAACCAAAAAGAGCATTACCCATAACCAAACATCTCCAAAGACAAAAACAAACCTGGGCTAATTACACAAAAAAACTCACTAAAAATAAAAATAAGTCAAAATATAAAAATAAAAAATATGATGCCGAAGACGCCATCTTTCATATTGCTTCATTAAAAAGATAAAAAAAAAATAAATGGAAATAGAGAGCCCAGAGACCAATAAAATTTTTGAAACAAACTTGTGATCAATCTATAACAAAAAATAATAACAGAAAAAACTTGACGCTAGTAATGATTTTTATAATTTTATGTTTTTTTAAAGATTTTTAAGGATTTTTTTGTATGAGTTTTATGGCCAATTTTGGCTCTCGAAGGATCAAAGATTTGATCAAGAAAAGTTCTTATAACGAAGCGTTAAAGTTATTGTCGGAGGTTTTTGAATAACGATTACCTTATAAAAAATTCTTATTTATGATACCAAAAATTACCTGCTAAATACTTAAAAATTAGACTTCTTGAGTTTTTCTAGAAAAAATTCAAATTCCTAATATTGTTTTTAACAAAAGAAACTTCGCAAATTTTTTACCAATTCCTAATATTTTAAAATCTCTAAATAATGGTATTGAAATCAAATTGAATACAATGAATAAAATAATGACGATATGGAGCCTGAATATAATGGAGTTTTTTAGGAAAGGAAATTTTTTTGGATTATGCATTAAATAAAATCATAATTCAATAATAATTCAACACCACTATTAGTGTGCCAATGGCACCGTGTGGCTTGACTGAATAAATTAAATTAAATTAGACTGAATAAATTAAAATTAAATTAAATTAAATTAAAATTAAATTAAATAATAATTATGCATTTATTGAAGGCAGAATGGTCTTCAACGGCCACCCATTGACAACCTCTTCTATTTGGCCAAAGCGCATCAGCGCAACAATGACATGACCTTGGCTAAGCATTATTATGAAGAATTGTTGCAAGTGACGCCCAAAAATGCATATGAATCGGAACGTCAGGCAGAAACAAATCAAATTTTGAAAGATCCATTTTAGTGAAAAATTGTTCAAAAGTTGAGCATTGAGTAGATCGAATTAATTTTAAATTTATTTATTATGTAATATTCGATAAAAAGAACCGTTTATGAATGTGATACATTCTAGATTTTAGATGCAATTAAAATTTTGACCTAATTTTATTGGTAATTTATTGAATCATTAGATGTTTTCATTCACATTTCCATTAGAACTCAAATAATGTTATTCTTTAAAATAACTTGTAAGTCTTCGATTTTTAGAAAAAAAAAAATATGGGTGAAACTACGAGTAAGAGATTTTTCCTAATCTTTGTTTAGTTACAGATTTTTTCCCATAAGGAATCTTTCAACTTGTTTAAAAATCTATATTTAAAAGCGAAATTAATCTATTCTCTATAATAGAAGCCCACTCTCCATTAGGGCAAAAGAACAGGGTAAAAGTACAGGGTAAATTTACCAGGTTTTTTTACAGAGTGGAAGGTGGTGGAATCCGGCTGCCTCGATAGGGGTGGCCGGAGAAAAATTCAGACTGCGTCCTTGCTTGAGAAGTATTGATAAATAAAAGACCCCTCTCTAAATGAAGCCACCTCTTCAATTGGAGCAGCCTCCAGAGAGGGGTAAAAAAATAGGGTGCTAGGGCGTTAAAAAATAGTGCCAAATGGGGCGTTAAAAAAAAACCGCCACGAGCCATAGTCGGTACGAAAACTTTTTTGTTAGACTTGTTAGACAAAAGTATAAAAGGCAAAGTTGTGCAGAATTTTACGCTGATTCGAATGGTATATTTTTTTCGAAATTCGGCCAAAAAGCGAATTTTTGCCGAAATACTGAAAAATACGGTTTTTTGGGATATTCCGAACTTTTTGGCCGAATTTCGAAAAACAAAATATAACATTCGAATCAGCGTAAAATTCTGCACAACTTTGCCTTTTATACTTTTTGTCTAACAAGTCTAACTAAAAGTTTTCGTACAAAATTTTGCATTTGACACTATTTTTTAACGTCTTAGCACCGAAAAATAGAAGGAAGCCCCGCGGTTTCTATTTGTTTTCGAGAGGTACAAATCCTGGGAAAAAGGGCAGTGTAAACACAATAACAACGGATTGGATGGCCAAGGATGAGGATTTTTTTCTATTTGATTTTATCCGGACTACTATGTATTTATCTGACTTTAGGATTTTCTATAGGTCGATTAAATGATCTATACTTTTTGATACTAGAGATCAGTTCATCATAGGTATTACATCACGATCCGACAGTGGCACGCACCCTTTTTTCCGACTCATCCTCAGGAGCCGATAGAGCATTGAGTTGATTTGACAGAAATCCAAACATTGGCCTGTTCGTGTCTCTTCCATTGTCAAGCGAAATGGTCGATTCTGGTTTGGTTGAGCCCAGCAGGTTTGTGCCTTTGCTTGGCGCCGATCTGGTTGTACTTCTGGCAGATTCTGGTTTAGTTGTTTTGCCCATGGTTGATTCTTGTTTAATTGTTGTAATCTTTGTAGTCTCGGGGTCCATCGTGTCTTTGAAAAATTCCAGTTTAGTTACTTATTTATCCCTTTGGAGGATTCTTATTTTCGTAGTACATTTAATGGTTTCTGTTTTGTTCTTACTTTTATAGATAAACTAGCCAGGAATCAAATCATTTCACGAAAACAAGGCTAATTAAAAAATATTTATATACCAACCACACATTTAAAGTTTTATAGACTTTTGCATACCCAAAAGTTCTTTCTAAATGAGTTAAAACTAACAAATACATTGTGTAAATAGACAAAAAGTTCACGAGACAAATCTTTCGGCGGCCCTGCATTTGCATCGAAGAAAAATGTATCTAGGGTAAATGTCATATCTAGGGTAATTTCCGATCTCTAAAAATTATCAGCTCTACTACTAAAAATCGTTTTATTTTAATATTACATAGAATCTGCTGAATGTATAATATAGCCCATCAATTCCGATGTAAATAATGGAATTAGACGGCAGCCTGGTGTAGTGGTCTATCACACGGGACCGCTAAATCCCGGGACGTGGGTTCGAATCCCACCGCTGTGTCAGTCATATACTCAAGCCCGTGGGGAGCACATCCCTTCAACTAGCCATTAGCCGAGCGGTGATGCAGAGCAAATGGTGATAAGACTCTGAGTGAGTCTCTACTAACGAATAAAGCTCTAACAACATTCCCTTCCCCTCCATGTAAGTGAGCCCGTGAAACGGCCCCTTTGGTTGTAACACTCGTGGCAACCCCAGCAATGGGGGAATACCGCCTGGGTAGCGGGACGCGAAAGCGGTGATCCGTATACATCAAAAAAAAAGAATTGACTCTATAACCAAAAAATGGGCGCTAGTTCGAAGAAGCGTTCCTTGGGACTCTAACTTTTTTTGAGTCTCGGGACTCAATTTTCTATATTAAATTATTTTTTGATCATATTATTGTAAAATGACGCAATTTCTTAACATTTTTTAAAATAGATTACTGGCACCAGCACTTTTTGGAAAAATATTGGAAAAATAAAGTTCTGTGCCAGTAATCTTTACTGGAACCGCGGAAATGGTGGAATAGGGACAACATACAAATAAGCGGTACACCCC
>LDKF01000773.1:14166-44616 GCA_001026735.1 Rotylenchulus reniformis | reverse complement strand
ATCATTTTTCTTAAAAAAGAGATTTCTTCAACATTTCAATTTAGTTTTTTTAGGTAGCGATAATGACCGAGGGTAAGCATCGGCGCTTTGCCTCCTCACCGCTGTCGCTGTTCTCTGGCGGCTCTTCCGGCACCAAAACGCCGTTGTCGCTGGTCTCGCCGCCGCCGCTTTTTCAACCCTTTGCCAAAACCACAACAACTTCCACTCTGATGGCGGTGGGCAAAAATAAAAATAATTTTTTTTTGGTAAATAGAGGGACTTATAGGCCTGAATAAATTTTTTTTGTTGCTTTCCGACAATTATATTCTAAAAAATTTTTAGCCTCTGAAAGTGCCAGACTTCAAGCAAGTGGATCTGCAACCACCGCCAACGTTGGAGCAAGTGAAGGCAGCGGCTGGTTTGGCACGGCCAATATTCCATAGCACACCGCATCAACAAACGCAACATCCAGCGACGGGCAAGGCAAAAAAGTAAGGGCACAGTAAAAATAAAAACGAAAATTGAGTTAAAATTTGAAATTATTTTTAAAAATTGATTTTCAAAATTTTTAGGGGCCATATTTTGTCAAATTTAATTAAAAAATATATAAACACAAAATTGGCTATTCGCTTAGACCCATCACACCTGGCGGACGCCCGATATCACCGATTGCTGAAGAGCGAGAAATAGAACGTCTAGTTGCTGAAGTGGTGGATCAGCAACAGCAAGGCATGGATCAACGAGTGGTGAAGAGTTTGGTCACCCAACTTCGAGATCTAATCGCGCAATGGGACTGGGCCCAGGCGCGGCATCGGCATGTGGCCCAAATTGTATGTGGAAATTTATGATTATTAATTTTTTTTAAATTTAATTTTAACATCCTAAATTCGATTAAAAAGACAATTTGAATGTACTTTATCTGTCGAAAATTTTACTTTTAAATTAAATTTCAGTATTTTGAACGACAACACGAGGAGTTGAACGCTCGTTGGGAACAGCTGAACACGGAAATGGCCAAATTCAATGAGCAAAAGGCGGAAGAATGGGCCCAGATTTCAAAAGTCCGTGCCGGATTGCACGCGGAACGCGTCAAACAAATGGGTAAAAAGGACGCCGATCGGATCAGGGAGCTCGAACAGGAGGTTTAGCGATTTTTATAATTTTTAAATTTAATTCTATAAAAAATGTAAATTTTATGATCCGCCAATTGTAATTTTTGATTTTTACTGGATTTAACGAGTTTCTTTCCTTGTCTCTTTTCTGAATTGAGAAAATTATGAACTATTTTTAGGTAACCAAGCTGAAGTCCAAGGAAGCATTGAGCTCTCAACGGGCCAGCGAGTTGCGCACTCGAATCCGAGAATTGGAGGGCGAAGTTCGGGTCCGGGAGCAATCATACACGGATAACATGTTGAAGATCAAGAAGTTGGAACGGCAGCTGGTCACCACGGAAGTGAGAAATTTATCATGTTTTTGCATTAAAATTAATTAAATCTAGATTATTTTTATAGGAATTCAGTCAGATTGTTCTAATATACGCCACGAAAATTTGGAAATTTTCAGCAAGAAAACTCCAATTTGCGGACCAGAAACACGCTGTTGCGCGCAGAAGCCAAAAAACAACAGGGAGCTCAACCGCCTCCATCCTCATCGGTCTCAAACAGTTCACAGCAACAACAACAGCTTCCAGGCCCACGAGCCACCCTCTTCTATCTGAACAATGGTAGTGGCACACGTAACAGAGCACCATCGAGCAATGATCAGCATGACCAGCAAAACGGGGTAAATTATAAAAATTTCGATCCGATCGATTTTCTAATAAATCTCTTAAGCTCCTCATTCGGTGAAAATATTGAAAATTCGAAATTTCTAAATATCAAGATATTTTCTTTTCTAATTGAATTTTAAATATATATTCTAGGCCATGCGTCGCAATAATTCCGACAGCACAATTGCTGCTCAACAACACCAACAATCAACTAATGCTGGTCGACTTCATCGTTCCAACAGCGAAAATGGTGGCAATGGCACCGGAATGCCTGTAAAAAAAATAATTTTTGAGTTTTAAAGAAATTACCAAATTTTTTCAGTCCCGACAACGCATGGTACGATTTGCGGATATGGTCATGCCGTCATCCCAGCATGGCAACAACGGTGCTCCCAATCCCACCGCAATGGAATTGACGAACGATATGGGCAGTACGGCACTCAACAAACGCCTTGACATTCCGGCGGGAATGGTAGGATCCGATGGGTTCAAAGTTTTGAAAGGACTGAAATCAGAACTTTTTTTCTTGCTTGAGAATTGAATAACCTGGTCCTTTAAAAAATAGGAAAAATATATTTTGACCCCTGGAATCGAACCAACTATCTTAATTTGCTATAATTTTCTCCTTCCGCTTGCAGATCAACACGATGTACCGAATCACCGGACGGGGCCGAGAGTACACTTTCACGGGTGAGCAGCAAGGACGAGAAGGCGGCAACCAGTTGGTGGTCACGGAGCTTTTGAACTGTCGGAACTCATCGGCCAATCAAATATCGCCTTGTCTGCTCTACGAATGGCCCACCGAGCGCAACTTTCGCTGGCTTAACAATATTCGCGCCCAACGGAACCGCAAAGTGCAGGTGGGATTTTTTTATATTTTTTTCATCCTTAAATGGCGCGCATTTAGAACAAATTGGAACTTTTATTTTGATGATTTGAATTTATTTAATCTGACAATGAGCGATTTTTAAGATCGATTACCGTCATGCGGATCGCCTCTACGAAATCGCCATGCCCCGAGGGCATTTGTTGCGCTTTTTGTTGGACGGTCAGATGGAATTGGTGTGGAACACCAAGGACCGGACAGTGGTGATGCCGGACGGGGAGCGACGCGAAATTTACAATCCGGAACAACCCAATTTCCGGATTGAAATGTAATTTTTATTCACTTATTTTTGGATTATTTTTGGTTTCAGATATATGCCCACCGGCGTTGCCTATCGGTTAGATGCACAAACGCAATGGCAACGCGAGGCAATCAATTTAAAATTTTTAAAAATAATTTGAATTTTTCTGTATTTTTTTATTTTTAAATTTACAGGAATTTGTGCCGGACACTACGCGGATGAGCATTCGTGCCGATGGCGCTTATGTTGTTCAACATCTGGAGCAATTGACCGGTACGGCCTCCAGTAGTGAAAGAGTGCCCCGAAGCAGTTTGCAGATCAATTCTCCCGATTTTCAGGTGTTTTATTTGCAAATCTAATTTAATTAATTTACATTTAAAAACACTAATCAACCTCTGATTTAATAAAAAATACCATAATATAAAACTCATTCCATTGAAAACCTCAAAATGTGAAGAATTCAAGATAAAGAATTCAGGACTAATAACCAATTAAAATTGTTTTTTGTATTTTTTTTTAATTAATACGGGAAAAATTGTTTTATTTTTAGTTACGCCGTTTTGCGGATACCCGAGCGGTGAAGTTGGCCCTGGACAAGTGGGCTGGCGTTCAGGTGTGGCTATGCACCGACAATGTACTGCTTGTCAAGCATGTGGAAGTGACCAGACCGGGCGATGAGCATAACACGGAACAAGTAGTGTTTTATTAAAATAAAATATTAAAAAATTGAAATGTGTATATATTGAATTACTCCATTATTAATCTCGATTTATTACTCCATAGAATTTTTTTATTTAAAATCAGGATTCTTATGGAGCAACAAATACAACACCAGCAACATCATCATCAGCGACCACGGCACCGATGAGGAAACGAGTTTGCTATTCTTATGGGCAATGTAGACATATCAACACGGGAACGACCGGCACTTAAAATTAGATTTTTGCAGATTTTTTTTTCAAATATTTTTGATATCAAATTTCTAGAATTGACCTCATATCAAAAATTTTCGGCATTCCACTTCCATTTTCGGCATTCCACTTCCAATGTAATATTTTTGCCTTTCAAATTCCATCCATATCTTGCCCACCACTTGCCTTTGAAAATCCGAACCTTATTAGCCAAAATTTTGAATATCATCACTTCACTTATTCACCTCGAACCTTGCTAATATGTGGTATCAAACTTTATAGTCTTGTAATATCACTTTTTTATAAATTATAAAATTTCATCTCATTTTTTNCGGCACTTAAAATTAGATTTTTGCAGATTTTTTTTTCAAATATTTTTGATATCAAATTTCTAGAATTGACCTCATATCAAAAATTTTCGGCATTCCACTTCCATTTTCGGCATTCCACTTCCAATGTAATATTTTTGCCTTTCAAATTCCATCCATATCTTGCCCACCACTTGCCTTTGAAAATCCGAACCTTATTAGCCAAAATTTTGAATATCATCACTTCACTTATTCACCTCGAACCTTGCTAATATGTGGTATCAAACTTTATAGTCTTGTAATATCACTTTTTTATAAATTATAAAATTTCATCTCATTTTTTCTGGCTGATAACCCATTTATATATTTTTTTTATTCTGATCAATAATTTTTAAATGAATATAACAGTTAATCAAAGAAAATGGGCAAATTGAGAAGGCATGCCAGGGCAAGCCAAAAACCGGGACCGGCGGGACGACGGCGCGAACAGCGAAGGCACACAGGATTGCCAAAGTGAGGAAATTTACAAATATTTCGAAAGAAAAATTATGTAAATGATGGGGAAAATGTAATTGGTCCAAAAATGAAAAAAAATGAAAAGCATCGCTGATCCGCAGATCAGAGAAAATTTTGATTTTTTCTTTAGTTTAAAATTTTAATTTCAGATTGAACCGCGCACAACAGAAGTTCAAGCTACAACAACAGAAAGAGGATCAACAAAACAAGCAGCAGGACAACAGGGAGGATGAACTCCATTTGGTGCACAAACGCGACGAAGACAGCGCAACTAATAAGAGCAATAAGGAGGGCGAAGGAAGGATCAGGTCCGATTGCGTAAATAAGGAAACATAAAAAATGGAAAAGCGAGAAAAACTACTCTGAATTTTTCTCCTTGCTACTTTCCTGATAAGAAACAAAATTTCCGATGCAATTCAAAATTTCTTTCTAACTCAATCCATTATAAAATTTGACCATAGGCCTCAAAATGAGGGGTCGAAGATTTTCATTTTGTCAAAGAACTTTTTCAATAAAATTTTGAATAAAAAAAACAATTTTTTGCTGGCCTAATCCGTCCACCCCCATTTCAGCCAAATTGCAGTGGAGGACAATGCGGAACCATCAGCAGTTCCCGGCAAAAAGCGTGCCTACTTGAGTGCTTACAAGCGGGCTCAACTCACATACGAACGGTTGCAGGCGGAGAAGCGCGAGCGGCAAGAGCAGGAAAGAGCGGAGCGCGAGCGGCAGAAGGCGGAGCAGGATTTCAACGTTCGCTGGAGGCGAAAGTCATTTTTCAATTTTAATATGATATATATCCAATCGACAGAAAATTCGGGGTACCCATGGGGTGGAGTTTTAGCCTGAAAATTTTTCACGTTTATTATTATAGTGCCCTATTTCTTAGAAAATTTATATAAACTTGGAAAAATACAGGAAGAACCAGGCCCTGCAATTGCGGACACAGAAGGGCCAACCCAATTTGAACGCACAGATTGGCATTTTGCTGGAAAAGATTGAACGCCAAAGAAACGAATGAACGCGAATGAAGATGGACGGACCTCAATGTGATGAAGTTCATTATTTCGATTGGAACTTATGGAATAAAAACTTTTTTTTGAATTTTTTATATAATTTTAAATGAATTTCAAATATCATTCGTTTTTTAATTTGTTGCTCTCATCAATATATTATCAAATTTTACATGTTTAGACAAGGAATTTGAAGCTGAAAATTCGCGCAAAACTCGAGAGAGACTACGACAACGACGAAAAGCAATCGATGGCGGCCCACAAAACGTTCATCATCAAGCGAAAGCTGGCCAAGGCGGCCAAGCAGAACCGTCCGCTGCCGCATTGGGCGCGCATGAAGACCGGCAACCGGATCCGTTACAATGCAAAGCGTCGTCATTGGCGCCGGACCTTCGACTTCTTGATTTCGACTTACTGGTTCGACTTACTTCTGCGGTTCTACCTACCTGGCCTGGGGATACACTACTTTAAGTATTAAAACTAACTCTTAATTCTTATTTTTTAAAAACTTAAACGAAAATATATTGAATTTTACCTTTATACCTACGGTAAGTAAAAAATTGTATTTATTAATATGTCATTTGTTTAATTTCCCTAGTTATTATGTTTGATTGGCAGGGAAAGTGGAAGGGTTATCAGCACTTTGAAGGAGTGGAGGACGAGAACAATCAACATGCTTATTGCAAACTCCTGAAGAACGGCGAAAGATGCAATTACCAAGCCACGATACGGAAGATGATGAAAAAGCCCGATGGGAGTTATTACTGGAAGTTGGACAACACAGATGCGAAGGATCATTTGAGAGACGTGCACGATAAAACTTATGAACCGGTGGAGCCCAAACATGTCAAGGTCCAGTGCCCATTCTGTGCAGCAAAACTCGCCCAGTATAGTCTCCGTTTTTCGAATCATTTTGGGTAAAATCTCATGTTATAAATACACAGCTGATTATGATTATAATTGTTTAGTTATTATTGTGAAGAAATCCGCAAGTTCTACAGCAAGGGATGGTCGAAGGTGGCGATTGCTGAACAAAGTGGACAGACACCACCATCGACATCATCTAATGGTGAGTCCGGAAAGTGCATTGAAAACCAAAAGTTTTAATCCACCGGTTTTCAATTTTAGGACCGGCACCCGTTGTTTCGCCAACAATTGAACCTGGCAGAACATCCATCTACATTTTCCGTGAACACAAAAACAGCACCGACGAACCGCCGCTCAAACGCATTTTATACATCGGAAAAACAGACAATGTTGTTAGGCGTATCATACACCACCGCCAAAATGGGCCAGTGTCTCGGCATGCGGAGTAAGGGGAGGGATAGGGTGAAATTAATGCAATTATTATCTAATTCTGTTTAGGAGACTGCGGATGGAGAACAGAGTCCTGGAGTATGCTGTGCTTGGCCGCACATTCTCCACTGATTGCGGCAGTTGGGTGGAGTGTGCTATGCAACTTCTTGGACATCCTGGATTAGACTCTCCGAAGGGGAAGGCCAAAAACAACACCCAATTGCCTGTCTTGCTCAATGAAAAATGGGAACTGACCCAGTTGTTCAAGGGACTGAATGCCGATCTGAAGAAGCTACCCTACCCGAAAGCCGTTCGGGTACTCCATTTGGTATACATATATTCATTTTCATGTTTTTTTAAAATATTACTAAAATTCAGACCTCCATCCGGCTCTTTTTGGACGAATATGACAAGTTGGAATGGACTCGGTTCGATGGGATTGGCGAAGAAAACAGGGATACTCTCCCAAAGCACAGCCGGGGCAAAAAAAGAAGGGCCACTTTGCATGTCGAAAACGAACAACTGGTGAAGAAGTGCAAAGGTTTGGAAGAGAAAGCGGAGAAGACCCAAGTTTCGGAGGAGAAAGCGGTGAAATATCAGTTGAGGAGCCGGAAAAATCTGGCCAAAAATGCCAAATTGATAGTAAGATAATAGTTTTTTTTGTATTTTAATGATTATTTTTCTTCAGCAACAGATCAGGGATTTGGGCTATTCGCCTGCGACTTCAGCAGGTACAAAGACCACGACTTCGGGACGTGCACATTCGCCACTCTTGTCTCAGCCCTGTTCTCAGCCTGGCCCTTCGCACAATGACAACACATTTGAGCCTTTTTCGCAGCCGTTGTTTGTCCACCAGTTCGTCAAACTAATTTTTACACACATAATTTTTTCTTTTCAGTCAGCAGGAATCACCAGAACATGTCCAATTTTCACCTCCGGCGGATTTTCACCTCCCTCCCTCTGATTTCCAACTTCCCTCCGATTTTCCGATTCCGATTTGATTCACAATCGCTGTAGACGAGAGAGACGAGCATCATCGATCGATCGATTATTGAGGATTTTTCGCGACCTTGTTGCTTTGTTAAAATTAAAATGATTGAATTGTTATTTTATTGCGTAAAACGATGAATTGAAAATACAGTGTTGACAGGGATTTAATTAATTTCTAATAATTTTTGGCATTATGTTGTTTATATTAAAAATAGTTTACTTAACGGGATTTTTCTATGTTTTTTCAGAGATTTCAGCTGATCATTGCTCAGGGGCCTTATTTTCGTCTTCGGATTAAGCTGATCCGGATTAACGCCCCTAATCCGGATCAGCGTAATTCGGATTCGGCCGTTCCCTTAAACCTTATTTTCATCTCTAATCCGGATCAAGCTGATCCAGATCAGGGGCGTTAATCCAAAGATGAAAATAAGGTTTCAGGTGCTTAATCAATAAAATAAATAATCGGTGGACATACAAAATGGGCATTGAAGACAGCGACGCTGGGACCACAGCGACAGAAAACGGCGACGCCGGTCCACCGCCGGTGGCGGCAAGTTCACTGACCAATTTGGAGTCGCCGGGAGCGGAACGCGAGCAGGACGCGCGAGCGGCGAGCGTGCCCATGCTTTTGGACCGCGGCACAAGCGACACGGCGACCGCACGTGAGCTGGACGATACCATCACATCGGCGGCGGGCGGCGGAAATCGAATCACAGACCTGGACAGGTTATAGTCCTAACATAACAATAAGCTCAAAAACAACGATCAAATCGACGAGAAAAATCGATCAAATATTAATTTTTACACCACTTAATAGAACCAGAAAAATCAATAAAACAAAACAACCTTTAGGTATACTTGTCTTGATTTTGGAAATTCATTTTAAAAAATCCGTAAATATTATCTAAAAATAGCAACCCGCCTGATTTTTTTGTGATTAAATATTATCAAATTCGAGCTTTTTTTCAAAAATCTTAAAAGCATTTCCGAATTTAAATTCTATCTGTGATGAGTAGGACTAAAATCCAATAAAATTAATCGGTTCAGATTTTTCCTTCAATCGAACTTTTAATTTTTATTATATTTTAGGCAAATTGAGACGCTTATGCGCTGCGAGTGCTTGACCGAGCAGGAGGTGAAGGTGCTTTGCGCGAAGGCACGCGAAATTCTTCTCCAGGAGGGCAATGTTCAGCGGATAGACGCCCCGGTCACGGTATTGATTTAAAATTGTTATAAAAATTAAATTTAAAAAAATGAAGCGACTGTCCCCCCAAGTTTCTTTTGTTAGGCCCCCTTATTAATTCATATAAATTTTTAATTAAAACATTTTTACAACGACCGCCGCATAATATAGTGATTTTTCCCCAAAGGCCCAAAGTTTATTCCCCCGAAAACCGAAATAATATTTTCTGGTCAGCAACTTCCTTCCCGAAGTAGTTGGGTATGAAATTTAGTCATTTTTTAAATAAAAAATAAAATCAAAAAATATATATTTTTATTTTATTATTTATTTATTGTTAGGTTTGCGGCGATGTCCACGGCCAATTCCACGATCTGATGGAACTGTTCAGGGTTGGAGGCCAAGTCCCGGACACCAACTACCTGTTCCTGGGCGATTTTGTCGACCGGGGCTTTTATTCCGTCGAAACATTTTTGCTGCTGCTCGCGCTCAAAGTTCGCTATCCAGACAGGTACCTGAAAATTTCATATAACTAAAATTTAAAATTCCTGAAAATTCCTGTTTTCTTTAAAAATTAACAAGTTTTCCCCTAAATCAGCATCTAAAAAATCCATTTTTCAGAATGATGCTGATTCGGGGAAATCATGAGTCACGTCAGATCACCCAAGTCTACGGTATTTGTCAAAGAAATTTTACAGAAATTTTTCTACATTTCCACAGGTTTCTACGACGAGTGCTTCCGCAAGTATGGATCTGCTGTTGTATGGTAAGGAAATTTTTCTAAAAAACAAAACTTAAAAAAAAATTCTAAGGCGTTGTTGTACGGAAGTCTTCGACTGCCTGAGTCTGTCCGCAGTGATCAATGGGCGCATTTTCTGCGTCCATGGCGGTCTATCCCCGTCCATTGACACCATTGACCAGATCCGGACCATCGATCGCAAACAGGAGGTTCCGCATGACGGTAAAACTAGGATTTTTTTTTGAGTTTTTTAAAATAATTTCCTCAAATTTTAGGCCCAATGTGTGATTTACTGTGGTCCGATCCGGAGGTAGGAATAAAATTATCAGGGTTACGGATTTTTAGGCCAAATTGTTTTATATTGACTTTGAAAATTTTATTTTTTTATTATAAAATCATAGATTTTGGGAAAATTTTCTTTTAGGAATCCGTCGGCTATGGAGTCAGTCCCCGGGGTGCAGGCTACCTGTTCGGCTCCGATGTGGTGAAAACATTTTGTGACAAAAATGGCATTGACATGATCGCCCGAGCGCATCAGCTCGTCATGGAAGGCTTCAAATGGCACTTCAACGAAACCGTAAAATAAAATTAAAAATTAATATAATTACTTTTTAAATTTTTTTTGCAGGTCCTAACTGTGTGGTCCGCACCGAACTATTGTTATCGTTGCGGGAATGTGGCGGCCATTCTGGAGCTTGACGAGCAGCTAAATAGGGATTTTACCGTGTTCGAGGCTGCTCCACAAGAGGTGGGTTCGAATTCGAAGCACATTTGTGGCCATTTATTTGGCTTGGCAAATTTAGACAATTTTAGCATTTTTGGACATTTTGGCAAATTTAGAACATTTTGGTTGTGGGCCCACTTTGGGTCATTTCGGCACAATTTAAGACCATTTTGGCATATTTTTAGTCATTTCTTTAGCTTGACATAATTTTTTAAATATTTTAACAGATTTTAACATTTTTTTGAGATGGTAGGGATAGAGAACAAAAACAATCTTTAAATTTTTAATTAAATTTTGTTACATAAAATTGTTATACAAATTTTAATTTTTTAGAACCGAGGTGCTCCCGCGAAGAAGCCTCAGCCTGACTATTTTCTCTGAACTCATCTTTCTTCCTATATTTGATTTCGCCTATCTTAAAATAAAAAGCATGTTGCCTCTCATCAATTTTTGTTTGCTATTTAGATATTTGATAATTTGTTTTGATTGTATTTCTGCATTTTTTTTGTATAAAAATTGATGCTTAAAAATATTATTCGCATTTTAACCGAATTTACCATTTTAATACATAATTTCTCATGTTTTCACTTTAATTTAATCCAATTTTTGCATCAGAGAAAGTGTGAATCATGGCCTCGACATTTTTCCGAATGCGCTCGACAACATTGGCCCGCCATTTGGCCCAAACCTGTGGACTTGTGCCGAGAAGAGGTATGGTTTTCCGCTTCGAAAATTCAATTTTATAATATTTTGAGTTTAGGCATAAATTTGGCGAAATTAATTGGAAAATTAAAAATTCGTTTTTACTTCGTTTTTATATTTTCCTATTTTTAAGCAGCCACTTCCCCTCTGATTCTCCCGTCATCTTCGGCATCCCCTCTTTCGGCACTTTGCCATCACCGCCAAATGCACAGTTCCGCCAGACTTCAACAGCAAAAACCGGCGGGCTTGGACAGCGCCATGCGGGATAAAATCCACGATTTGGTGAGCAATATTATGCGAAAAAACAGAATTTTCTAATTAATTTTTGACCTCTCACTTATTTTTTTTAAGATTTAATTTTTCCCAATTGATAGGCCCATTTGGAAAGAAAAATTCTCATCCCTAATTTTTCCAAAATTGCTACCCTCAATCCGGAAATTCGAAATGTCTGAAATTTTGAGGAATTTTAGAATTACTGATTTTTTTAGGACCTTTTTAGTTTTTACGTTGTTAAATTTAATAAATCCAGAGTCAAGTAAATTGTTTGGTCAAGTGGTAAAATCGCCAATTTTTATTTCATCTCATAGCTGGGTTCAATTCCGCTGCGGAGCAATGATGAATTAATTGACTAGAGTCGCAGAATAATGCCTTTGCTGACAAATTCGCCTCTACTTGAGCTCCTATTTTAAAATTTTTTTATTAGAAATTTTTACTTTCAAAATTTTCAGGTCCATTCCGCACCAGTGGTGGTGTTCATGAAGGGTACCCAGGAGCAGCCCATGTGTGGGTTCAGTCGCAATGTCAAATTGGTAAATCAATATGAAAGGGGAAAATTTTCAGAATTTTCAAATAAATATTGTTGAAATTCAGGTCTTGGACCTCCATCACATCCCGTTCAAGGAGTACAACGTACTGGAGGACGAGCAATTGCGCCAGGGCATCAAGGAGTACAGCGAGTGGCCGGTCCGAAATTTTTATTTTCTTTATTCCAAAATTCCAAAAGAATTTATTATTATTTTTTTTTGTTTTAGGAAATTTTCCAATTTTATTATTATTTTTTACGTTTATTTTTCAATGGCCAAAAATGTCAAACTTGGTCAAAATTTAATGAAAAAAGACAAAATTTGACCAAAATAACGACGATTGAATCGTCAAATTTGACCCAACAATTTGCTAGAGATGATCATTGATCATTTAAATTTTTAATCTTTTTTAAAATCATAATTTCATAATTGAACCCAGGGGCGTATTCAGGGAGGGGGTCCGGGGGGTCCGTGGACCCCCCATGGCCCCCTATGAAAATTTTTTTAGACAATATTTAACCAAATTTTGACCAATTTTCTCAAGAGAAAGACATAAATTTTCAAAATTTTCTCCGGCGGTCCCTAACGGGACCGCCGGTAACCCTTAATAAAGTGAAATATTTTACAAAACTTATCAAAAATGGGTCTGGACCCCCCTCTGAGAAGAAAAATATGAATTTTTTGAGGATTTTGGGTGTGGTGGACCCCCCTCCAATGGCAAAATCCTAGATACGCCCCTGATTGAACCCATCAGTTTTTTCATTCCTTTTTTTGTGAATTTTTGAATTTCATAAAATTCTTATTCCCATTTTCAGACCATTCCCCAAGTATACGTGAACGGCAAATTTATTGGCGGCTGCGACATCCTTGTTCAGATGCACAAGGACAAAGAGGTGGGATGAAAAAATTAATTTTTTTAAA
This sequence comes from Rotylenchulus reniformis, assembly GCA_001026735.1. Classification (NCBI taxonomy): domain Eukaryota; kingdom Metazoa; phylum Nematoda; class Chromadorea; order Rhabditida; family Hoplolaimidae; genus Rotylenchulus; species Rotylenchulus reniformis. Next base: position 31,642 of record LDKF01000773.1, on the reverse strand, counting down.
TTTTTTGCAGATTTACAAAGTTTTCGACGAGGAGGGCATCCCATCCCAGTTTTCTGAAAAATTCCCACCACCAAAAGGCGAAGCCAAAGAAGAATGACAAATTCCTTTTCAGATTCGAACATTAAAAATTGTTGAATTTTTATTTTTGAATTCTAATATTTTGATATTTGCATCACCGATAAAATTCTAGAAAATTAATCTCCCGCTAATCGAAGGATCTTTCGTTTTTCAATATTTGAAAAACGGGATTTGCCGACCTTTGACTTACAAAAATTTTACGAAATTTCTGTCACTTAAATTTTTGAAAATTTGTTTAATATAATGCCCTATTTCTGAAGGGCAGTTTTTTGGAATTTTTAATTAAAAAAAATTAAGATTTTAATACCGTTTTCTCCAAATTTCATTCACCATTCATTACCGAAAAACAGATAAACAGGGTTAATCTTTATTCTCACAGAAGGGTCAAAATCCTCCTCTTCCGGATGCTATGGATACTATGTTCCATCCCCAAAAGTGTTTATTTGTTCAAAAAAGTTCATCCTTCCCCCCATAAATGGTCTTCTTGGTCGTTGTCTTGGCACAAATCGCCCCAATTCATTCTCGGATGGATATCCATCCCATCCCATTCTTGCAATCCAATCAGCCAGGATGGACCCCATTTTAAGGGGGGTTTACAGCATCTTCCATTCATCTCCTCAGGGAAGGGGGAAATGGATGTCCATGTTGCGCAATTTTGCGATTTTCCCAACCAAAAAAATGATCTGCGAAAATTTTGTTTTTATAAATCTTTGTTCTTGTACACCCAATGGAAATTTTCTGGCATTTTTAATTTCATTTTTTTTGTAAAATTAGATTGTTAGATTTCTAAACATGTTGTAGCCGATAGCGCAACGATGAGCCAAAAACATGGCCAATCTGCCGAACATTATGGCCAAATGGTGGAAAACAAAAAATGAATTATCCAAAACCGTTTGTTTAGGGTGTCCAAAACATGTTCTGAAAATTGCAAAACATTTCATTCATCCAAACATGGCCCAAACATCATCCGAACATTTTCATTGCGTTTTTGATCTCGGGCGGATGATGTTTTGACCATTTTAGACCAACAAAAATGTATTGGATTTTCAAAATATTCCAACCATATAAACAGGTTCGGAATGTATTGTTCTCGCCATGTTTAACAAAAATGTTTTTGGAAAATATCTCCGATGCCAAATCGGCATTTTGGGCTAAATTAGGCATTTTGGGGCCAAATCAGCTTTTTGGGCCTTATTTTTGGTATAATTTAAAAATATAAATATTCACCTTTTTATATGGAAAAATGTGATATTTCCAAGACATTTTTTACAAATTTTCCGCCATTTTTTTCCTGGAGATTTACAACCTCTGACCATGACACGTCCGTCGGACTTTCTTTGCCTTTTTGCGTCACAAAACGCCAATCAACTTGCCTCCGGCAACTTTTGGCGTCCGTCGGATCCCAAAAATTTGGTCCGCCAAAGATCTGTTTACGATCCTCCACCAAAATTTTTTGGGTTTTTGGGGACACTCAAGAGGAGAAAGATGGGTCCATCCCCTTTGTGGAGGGGGTCATCACCGCCCCTCCGGGGATGAATCTTAAGGATTTTGGCGGATAATGTTACCCCATACAAATTGAGAAAATCCACCTCAGGATTTGCGAGATTCGTTGGATTTTGTTTTTTTTTTCATGGATTCTGGACTTCATTTTATGCTTTTCCGAAGGTGAAAGATTTAAAAATAATTTAAAGGAGGGTACAAAGGGTCTTGAACCAAGACCAGACAAGTTTTCAACTTGTAGAGACTTCAAGAATTGTGAATTCCAGACCCCTAAGGATTTTCGAGAGATTCACAATCGCCTAGGATTTTTCGAGGATTTCCAGATCTAAATTTTTGAAGTTCCAACCCAAATTTTCTGACACTTCCTTTTAGCATAAAAAATTTCTGAAAAGGCCTAAAAGCTTTCCAATTTTTTTTTGCAAACCATCATCTTTAGGGTTTCCAGCTCAAAATTGAGGGCTTACTGTTTTTTTGGTCAAAATTTTTCGGAATTTTGTGCATACACTTTCACAGCATCCCCTCCCTAAACGCTGAACCTGCTGGATATCCCAGTCTTCAAATTTTTTTTTTTGAATTTTCTAAGGGTCTAAATCCGCCCTCAAAAAAGAAAAATCACAAAAATCCCCACCAATTTGTCACCGTTTTTGGGCCCTCAAGGGGACCGTAAAATGGTCGGACGGAGACGGACGGAAGGCCATCGCCAGAAGGACGGACAAAGCCCATGGATACTGTATCTCCCCCAACACCCCAATAAGGAGGGTCCGCCCCTCTCCCAAAAAGTTCACAAACTTTTTTTTTATTTGGAAGAGGGAACTTGGTTGGAAATTGTAATTTTCAGAAAATTTTTCGCAACCTTCTAAAATGCAATTTTTATACGCCTCTTAGAAACACCGTAAAGCCCTTAAAAGCGAGAAAAAGTTTTCCTCGAGCAGGATCTAACCTCCGTCCTCTGAACCTTCACCTCCGGAAAATTTTTAATTTGCCCTGGATTTTCCGTATCATTCGAAGTGTAAATTTCTTTTTTAAATTTATCCCTTGTGAGTTTTTTTTGGGTTGTTCGAAAAATCTGTGAATTGAAAAGTGCCAAAATTGTATTGGTTTCCAGAATTCAGATTTTTTCGAAAAATTGAGGCTAATTTCTTCGAAATCTGAATTTTCACCCGAATTTTTACGAGATTGATTGAATTGGATTTTCCTAATAAATCAGGGTTATGAATCCTAAAAATTAAGGTTTAAATTCTGGATTTCCCAAAGTTTCCATTTGGATTATTTTTGCCGCCCTTTTCGGCACCCTTCCCCCCCCCTCTCCCAAAAAATTATGCAATTTTTCTCGGGTCGAGAAGGGTCCTTCATCTACTATGAGGGAGACAAAAGACCAAAAGTTTTTCTTTTCATTTTTCCGTCTTCAGCAGATGGACACCTTAAACAAATTTTCTGGGAAAAAAATTAAAGAAGGAAAATTTTCCAAAATTGTTTGATTTTTTTACCCTGAATTTTTCAAGATGGACCAAAAATTTGCTGCAGAATTTGCCCATTTCCATCAGCATCAAAATATGCCGACTAATGAAGGTTTTAACTGGGCATGTACCTAAAATTTAATATTTTTATTTTTTGGTTCAGAAATTTGGCCTCCCAGCTGGACCTTGCAGGGTGAAAAATGTAATTGAAATTTTTGAAAATTTTTTTTCCCATTTTTAAGGTCCTTCCGAGGCACCAACCGGCTCATCAGCCCAGAAAAGGACGTCAAAAAAGTGAGAAATCTCAATTTTTTTCGAAATTTTTAATTGAAAAATTATAATAAAAATTGAAAGAATATTTTAGAGTTTTTTAGTAGGAGTTCGCACACCATTATTAAATTTCATTTTCTTTTTTGCCGGAATTTCTCTATTTTTGAAGACTTTGTGTCAATTTATGACCAATTTTGGCATGATTTCTTTCGGCAAAATTTAGCACAATTTTGGCTCATTTGACATAATTTTTCCAATTCGGTAAATTTTAATATTTTTTTCCACTAATTTTGGCATTCTTTTCAGTCATTTTTGGCACAATTTTGTGGGGCCAATTTTGGCACATTTTTGCAATTTTAAGATAATTTTCAATTAATTTTGTGGTTTTTATTATTTTTTCAATTTTAGGCACAATGCCAATGCCCCCTCGCCCCTGCACCGTCCGAGACGCAAAAAGTCCAGCGAAAAGGAACGCCAACGCAATTTGGAGATCAAATGCCATCTGAGGACACTGACGGGATTGCGTAACATTTTGGAATTTTTTTTTAAATTTTTCAATAATTTTCAGCCTAAAACCCTAATTTTCTCCAAATTTTTCAGTGCCCGGGGTCACCAACGACATCCCCCGGATCCGGACCCTGCGCTTGGCCAAAGAGTACATCAAACATTTGGACCGAATTTTGCGCGGTGGACACGTGAGCACGAAAATTCGGGATTTTCGGGAAATTTCTATAAAAGTTTAGGTTTTCTGCGACCAAACCCAAACATGGCGACCGCTGGCTATTAAGGGTGAATTTTTTCTGCCTCTTAAAATTTTCTAGTTGATAGCCCATCAAATCGACCCTAAACATTTGGTTTTTTTCGCTTATGGCCTTCGATTTTTTTTAATTTTATTTTTCGATTTTTTTTTATTTTAATTCGAAATTTTTTAGCACTTTGACTAATGGGAAGTATAAGAAGGCCCCATAGAAATAGATTTCATACATATTAAGCTCTGGAAATTTTCGGAATCCTTCGATAATCCGCCGAAAATCCACTTAAAAAATTGATACCCCCCTATGTATCTTTTTTGTATTTCGATTATACCTTAAATTCATTTATTTATGGATTTTCTAACCCTCCAATTTTTCATATTTTTCCAGATTTTGAGAGGGTTGTCAGCGAAGAGTTGCAGACCATCAACTCATACAAGGAACGGGCCGAACGGGAACTGCTCGACGTCGGTGCCGAACATCGAAGTAAAATAAAATTGGCCAAATTCGAAATTTCGCAAATTTTTCAAAAAAACAAACTCATCGATTTTCCCATTTTTAGGACCTTTTTAGAATCTTTCTTTTCCCCCCTCCTTTTCCCCATTTTTCTGACCTTTTTACTATATTTATGAATTTTTAAAAATTTTATGCAATTTATTGGCCATATTTTTCAAAAATGACAAATTAATTACTCCTTCATTCAAACTTGCAAATTTTGTCCAATTTTCCTGCATTTTTAGAATGTATCAAATTAATTCTCCTAAAATTTCCTCATTTTCTTGTCATTTTCCAAATATTTTTGGGCCCTATTTTTCCTCATTTTATTGCATTTTCATCTAATTTTTTTGCCCATTTTTCAGGTCCGACAAGTGCCACTTCCTCCTCGTCCTCCTCATCATCTTCGGCATCATTCGCCTAATAATGATTTGATCAAAATTGTCCATTTTCCCATTTTTTCGGATCAATAAAATCCTGATCACTTCTTCTGCTGCTGTCTGATCACTTCCGTCCTTCTCCCCGGGAAAAAATTGACCCAAATTTTCGCGCACAAAATTGACCGCAATTCCACCGATCCAAAACAATTGCATTTTCTTCCCAAATGCGAACCGAAAAATTTTAACAAAAAATATTTTTTGTATTTTTCTAAGGGTGGAGGCATATTTTCCAAACATTTTTATACAATTTTTAATGGATTTCATGCTTCCGCATCAGATTCCGCCCCAATGGTCCAAACCCCAAGATTTAGTATCCAATATGTACTGTAGCCACTCGATTTATTGCGTTTTTTGCCATTTTTTGGGACAATTTTTTTTTGGGTATTTTACCGTACTATAAGAATTTTTGAAGCTATTATTTTATTTTGATCCAATTTTGGCTAATTTTCTCTCTTTTTTAAATTTTTAGAACAATTTGACCCCCTAAAAGGAGCTTAACTTTTGCAATTTCAACTTTTTTTTTTGAATTTTTGGACAATTATTGCCATTTTGGTAAATTTTCACAATTTTTGGCCTAAACACTTCTCTCTATTTTTTTTATTTTTGAAACATTTTTTGGCATTTACTTCTTTTGCACAATTCCGATTTTCCCACACATTGCCATTTTTGCTACATATTTTGTCAAAATTGACCGAAAATGGCAAAATCTGCATAATTAGCCTAAAATGGCAAAGATATGTCAAAATTCCGGAAAAATGTCCCAGAAGTGGCAGAAATGTTATATTACCATTTTGAAGCAAAAAACACCCATTATTACCATTCCAACTTTTGACATTTGAAAAATTTCCCCAGGGGCCTGGGTCCTCATTTTTAAGGACCTCTCCGAGTGTCTTAATTTTAAAATATTTTTTGTCCCAAAAAATTGATTATTTATTTGGCCTTCAAAATGTCCTCAAAAATTCCTACGACAGATGATGATCTTGTTGGCGATTTATCTGGCCATTTGACGATGATCGACGAGTCGAAAAATAAGATGACAGGAAATTATTAGTAAGGACCCCATCGGATCAAAAAATTGTGCAAAAATATTTTTGAAATTATTTTCGCCAAATTGGCTAAATTCTTTAAATATTTTTTTTGGCCAAAGTTTAGGAAAAATACGTCACAAAAGGAACTAAAATCTCTGAAAAACTTTCCCAAACACTTTTTCAAATCCCCTCGAAAAGTGCCACACTCATCATTGGCACACCATGTAAACACTTTTTTTTGTTAGGTCCTGATTTCTCGATTTTTTGGCTAAAAAAATAAAAAAATAACCCCAAAATGGCATAAACTCAAATTTATAGTGAAGCCCAATGTAAAATATTTTTTGAAAAATCCCCCAATAAATTTGGAAAATATGGTATGTATGTATGAGGTCCATTGCTTCGATAAAGCGAGTTTTTTTTCGTTGTAAAAATCTCCCTAAAAACGAACGCTGAAAAATTTCATTCTTGGAGCTCTTTACGATCTAATTTTTGGTGGAATTATCCAAAAAAGCTATTAAATACCTTAACCTATATTTTCTTGAAAAATCCACCAAAAATTGATGCCTAAAGTTCACAGAAAATTATTTGAATTTTAAAACCACAACAGCTGAAAAGCAAAACAGGGGTCGAAGATCAGACAGGGGGACAGATCAGATGGATGATGAGGAAGAGGGCACACCTGTTGATCATCATCATCGATCATCATTTCCGCCCCCATCGGAAATCCCAAATTTCCAAAACTTCCGCCTGAAACCCAGCCGAAATCCAAGCACCCCGGGGAAAAGGATTGATTGATCGCTTTAAACTGGGATGGCCAATTTGATCGGGGCCAATTTGGAGGGCCACCATGGCCTCCGATCCGTGCTGATCGGGGTGATCTATGCTGCTGGTCGGGATTAGCCTCTAGCTCGGACATTAGCACCCAGGAAAAATTGTCCAAAATGGACAATGGCACCCATGGAAATGGCCTCTTGATTTAAAAAATTCAAAAAATTTTTTACAGGTTGTACTTTTTCAAAATCCTCGGCTTTGGGTTTCCACAGTACGGGGCACTAATGGATTGTAGCCATTTTATTTTTCATTTTTTTTTTGGCTGTTTGTTTTCCTACTTGGTCATCATTGCGAATTTTTGGGTCAACTTTCGCTAAAGTTTTCAAAAAAAAAACAATCTCCTTCAATTTTGGAAATTTCCAGGGCTCTCTATGTGTAAGTCTATTCCTTCCTCATCGAATATCTATAATTTTGCCCGTTGGTCCTACTTTTTCCTAATAAACTTATTATTTTTTTTGCACCGTATTTTGCTCATACTGTACATCGTACATTTTGCTACCTTCCGAATCTGATACCAATTGGGCCATGTTTTTGAGTGCCCAGACTCAACACTCAACACTCATCATCATATTCCGATGATGTTGATGGCGCAATGTGTGTTTTTGTCCCCAAAAGCCCCAACCCAACTGGGGATCAACACATCCATTCATTAGGCCATGTCCCCCGTTTTGCCCCCTAAAAGCGCATGTTCCGCTCCGATGGGCACACAAAAAGCGCACTTTTCCCCCATTTTGCCCCTACGAATCGGCTAAAGCGAATTTCCCCACATTTTTGCCCAAATTTGTAGCAAAAAAAGTCGTAATATTATTTGGCCGAGACGGCTATGGCCGGCCAATGGCACTTACAACTCACATCACTTTGAGACTTGCTCGAGTACGGTATTTCTTCGGAGTCTGGGTCTATAATTTTTTTCGTCGAATTACTATTCACTTGTTAAAAAACCAAAAGGGATTCGGATCCCTCTAAGCTCTTTAGTTTTTTTTTTTTGGCAAATTCAGCCTTTCAATGGTCCAAAGAAATTATACCTAGGGTTCGGCACCCCCTAGTGGGGCTGATTTTTGCAACATTCGGCTTGGCCATGGCTCAACGGTCCAAACCAGTTGTACCATTCTGGGCCTGGGTTCGGATCCGTCGAGGTCTATTATTTTTTTCCCGAAAAATCAATGATTTGATTAATTCATTGATCCATATTTTTGTATATTTTTCCCTCCCGAGAGGTCAATTTTTGCATCAAAAATCGATCCCAAAAATTGATAAAATAAAAATTTGGTGATAAGTAGGACATGGAATGGGTGTGGAGATGGGGATTATTTTATTGTATTCATTCCCATTGTACGGAGAGGACAAGGACGACGATGGAGATCAAACAATGCACATTTTGTGGAGTGTCGTCTCGTCCCATTTTCCCATAAAATTCACTCTTTTTTGGCCCAAAACATCGCAAAATTTTTCCGCAAATTGAACCTAAAATTTTTTGGAAAAATTTTAGTTTACAATCTAAAATTGAAAAAACATCATTTTTCGATCGAAATTTATTTAATAAATATTCCCTAAATTATTCAACAATTTCGCTGTCATATGCCTTAAAATTTTTCTAAAATAGCCTAACAGTGGCCCTAATTAAACATATTTTTTTTGAACCCTAATAAAAATTTCTTAAAAATTACACAAATTGTCCTCAAAAATGCATCGATTTCCCTAAAAATTTCTCCATAATCCATAATTCCTTATCTACCCAACCATCTCCCCCAAATTCTCCAGGGAATTCGACCAATAATAATAATTGTTCCTAAAATGCCATTTTTTGGCCTCCCTCAGAGTTCCAAGACCAGGCAAAAATTTTCAATTAATTTTCGCTGAGGTACATAAATATTTTGGCAACATTTTTTTTTGTTCAAATAAGTTCCTGATTTGAACCCTGAAAGAGGTAAACAAATTTCCCGAACTTTACTCTTTTTGGCCAAATCATTTCCACTTAATTGACTCTTTTGGCCAGTTTTGGCCATAAACTATTTTTACCGGCTTTTCCAAATTTTTAACCAATAATATTTTGGCCAAATTTATTTTGGGCATAATTCTGCATTTTTTTTTACATATTTTTTTTGGACTGTTTATCTCAACCACAGTTATTCCTTTTTATAGCCCAATTTGGACGAATTTTCATAAATTTGCCCATCTCGCAAATTTCCATATATGGCCCAATTTTGGATTATTTTTTTGGACCAATGTTCACCTTTTTAGGCCAAATTTCGAACGCTGATTTCCGGCAAAATTCACACTTTTGGCCCCCAATTTTGGCAAAACTTTTGTTCGCAAATTTTGGAATACTACGTCATCCTCCAATGCTTTATCTCTTTCTCTCTCTCTCTCCGATGCTTTATCTCTCTCCCCATTAAGCCAAATTGTTCCATTCGAGCGTCCCCTTTCCCCTCCAATTTGTTCGCCCATTTTTAACGAGCAAAAAGCGGCGAAATTGGTCTCCATTTTCCCTTATTTTTGGGCCCAATTTGTGCAAAACTTTAGGTCCAAAAGGACCTGAAATATTCGTTCATTTCCACCGGCTGATAAGAAAGGAAAGACAGGTCCATCGGAGCGAAGTCCCTCACGGGAATGGTCTTTGACCTCTTGGAACAAAATTTTCCCAATTTTATTGGGTAAATTCTCAAAAATATGACTTTTAAGGCCTTGAAAACCCGTATTTCTAAGCAAAAATTCCCTCAAAAAGCATGTTTAGCTAAATTTTTTGTAAGAAAACCTATAAAAATCGTTATTATAATGCCTTGAAGCCCTGAAAAACTAATTTTTAAATTAACTTTAAAAAATAATTTAAAAATTTGATTGAAAAAAGAAAAAGCCTCTAGTTTGATCTCTAGGCCTAATTTTTTTATTTAGGAAAATTACAAATTGCCAAAAAATTTTTTATGAAAATTTCTTAACAAACCGCCGAGAAAAAACATGGATTATGTAATCAGATTAGCATTATTGCCCCGTGTCCACGTAAATATTTATGGCCAAATTCGCAATAATCCAATTTGGCCAAAAATCCACAAGGCAAAGGAACACATGTGTCCCCCACCCATGATGATCATGGTCATATTTGGCCCAAAAATAGGGCCAAATCCCTTCCTACGGTAATATCACATAATTGGACCACAGGAAATTTGGGCATTTTTGGGCCAAAAATTCTTCCATTTTTGGCAGGGCCTGATCTGGATATTTGAGCCTTCCTCTTTGGCCGAAAATTTTTTTTGGATTTTTTAAAGCATAAATTTTGAAAATTCAGGGACCTAAAAAAGATTTTTCTTTTTTACCATTTTCAATCCAATTTTTTTCGATTTTTATCTCTCCGATTAATTTATGAATGAAGGGGCAAATTGGGAAAAGTTTTTTGCCCTCTGAAAATTTTTTCGAATAAATTTTTTTATTTTGGATTTTAATTGACTTGATTCCAAAAAAATTCTTTTTTTTTGGAAGGAAATGTCATGGTTTTCGCTTCCAAAGTCAGCCCATTCAAAATTTATTTTTGGGCGACGATTTTTGGCCTCCACCCTCATCATATCATATGGCCATGGGCCAAAAACAAAAACATTTCATTCATTTTTGAGTGGCAAATTCTCAATTCACATCATTTTCCACAAAAATTTCTTCCGGACAAAATGCCAAAGACTTCTTCCAAACCTATTTTTTGTCCAAATTTTTGAGACCAAAGACCACCAGCAAATTGTTTTTCTTAGGCCCTAACATCAGTTTCTACGGGTTTTCCAAATTTTTAACTGCCAGGATCATAATTTTGTGCCAAAATTCATTTTCATATTCCATCGAATTTCCGAAGGCCAAAAATTGTTCTTCGATGCATTTTTTGGCCAAAATTTTGCAATAAAAATGGCAAAAATCCTAAAAATGGAACTTCTCACGATAAAATTGTGCCAAATTCAAATTTTCCGATGACAATGGCATTTTTCGTACAATGTGATTTTTGGACCAATTCTCGCTGAATCGATCCAGGATTATCATTAGGGATCGGATTTCTAGGTTATAACCTATTTTTTTATTTTCATTAATTTAGCTCTAGGATGCATTTAAACATGGTTTTAGATGGTTTTGAGGTATTTTAAAGGTATTTTATAAAACCTAAAAAACCTATTTTTGACTTTTTTGCCCCAAAATTCCTTCACAAAAATGCAATAAAAAATAGCTAAAAAACTATTTTGGCCTTTTTTTGGCGATTAGCACCTATTTTGGGTAAAAACCTAAAATAGTTACCTATTTTTGGGTTTTTAGCACCTAAAAATCCGATCCCTAATTATCATAATTCCGCATCCACCCCAAATCCCGCCTGCTCAAAATCCCGCCACCAACGAAAACTTTTTTTGTAAGACTTGTTAGACCAAAAGTATAAAAGACAAAGTTGTGCAGAATTTTATGCTCTATCTTTTAGTATTTTTAGTTTTTCGAATTTCCGCAAAAATTTTTGAAATTTTTCGAAAAACACCGATTTTTCGCCTTTTTTCGAAAATTTCGGAAAATTTCAAAAAATTTTGCGAAAATTTGAAAAACTAAAAAAACTAAAAGATAGAGCAAAAATCCTACACAACTTTGTCTTTTATACTTTTGGTCTAACAAGTCTTACAAAAAAGTTTTCGTTGGTGGCGGGATTTTGAGCAGGCGGGATTTGGGGTGGTAGCCGGATAATTCGGCATTTTGTATCCCTAAGTTAGAATGCCAAAATATTTGGCGCCAAAATCAAAGTTCAAAATTCAAAATGCGATCCAACTGCCCTTTTTGGGGCCTCCAACAATAATAACAAATCATCCATTTTGGCCAAAAATGCATTTCCGGAACCGACGAAGACAGAATGGGAGCAATTAACAGGAGGGAAGGAGGACAACGATGGAGTGGTCCCAGGGGGACCCCCCCCCGAAACATTTTGTTTGACCCATTAATTGCTCTCTTCGACGAGGGGAAAAACATTCATTTTCGCACTTTTTGTTGGCCAATTCCAAAAAATTTTAAGGGAAATTCGAAGAGAATACCCGCAAAATTACCAAAAAATTAAAAATACTTTAAAATCCAAAAATAGCTCCAAACCCCTTAAAGACTATCTAAAAGGCTTGAAGACCTAAAACTCGAAAAATTTTAGGAACCCTAAGAAAGTTTTGAAAATCCCTAAGGTAATCAATTCTTCTAAAGGAAGATTTTACACAAAATCCTGGAAATTTTTAAACCTAGCGAAATTCATAAATTTGAAAATTCTAAAGATTCCGGTGGAATTTCCCAGGATTTTTGGGTCGCTTCTGACAAAAATATTCCTAAAAACTCTAAGCCTAAAGAAGTAGGATCTGGGTAGAAATTCCGAAAAAAATTCCTGAAAATCCCCTAAGCTTGGCCAAAAATCCTCCTCAGCAGTAAAAAGCACTTGTGTCATCATCAATCAACGGAAATTTGATCCATGAGCTATGGCCATCATCATGAGAAGGCGGAAACCGATCGCCCCTGATCAGACAAATAAAAAAACAAAAAGCGTGATTTTCCGCTTTTTCTTTGGTCTTAAGCTTTCTCAGCCTCGCAAAAAAATTCATTCTATATCAGGGTACATCCTATAACTTATACCATTCTATTCATTCTTATGAATTTAAAAAATAATGATATTTTCATTTGTCAAGTCCCTCATTTTTTTCTCCCATTTCCTCTAATGCTTCCCATACCTTGTCCGATAAATCATCCCTATAAAAAATGAATTTTTATAAATTCGAATCCCCCGGTTATGGTTCCCGTAGGGTATATGTAGGTAGAGATGATCTGGATCCCGGACAGGGTTGAAATCTCGAAATTCGAAAATTCCCCCCGGCCGGCCTTATCCCACCCTGGTTTTCGAATTTCGCATATGAATCAAGGCCTTTTCTGGAAATAAAAAATTATAAGCTAACCAATTCGACCACCAGGCCTGAATTCTAAAACAAAATTGAGTATCAAAATCATTTTGTATCCATTCGGACACGAAAAATAATTTTTGCTCATTAGACCTGCGAGAATTCCATCCTTCTCCTAACCTTCCTAAAAAAAATTTCCCTAACCTTAAACCCAGAAATTTTTGCCCAAATATTGGTTCAGATTCCAGCAGATGGACCATCCCCAACATGTTCAAATTTGCATATTAATAATATGGACCCACCCTCTAATCGGGGACACCATCGTGTCCTTCGTCATCCAAATCATCGATTTGCTCTCCACTATGTCCCCACTCTCAAACAAGTTCTCTCCAAAATTTTCTGGTCCTTAACCTGTGTGATTTTGCGGTTTTTCGAAATTTTTATGCTATTTTTGGAACAAAATTTTGCAAAAACAAACAAAAAACTCATTTCAATGGCCATAGACAAACAAAAAATGAAAATGTTTGTTTGTTTGTTTGGGAAGGAACACTTTCAAGCATCTCTTGGCCAAAAAAATCACTTTTGGCCATCTGGTAGGTGATATAGCCCTTGAGGATCTTCTAACTAAAGGCCAAAAATTGCAAAAAAAAATAATTTTTTTTATTTTGCTTTTCTAATCAGAGATATTTTGTTCCTTTAAAGATATTGTTGGATCATTTGTGTGTGAAATTTGGCCATTTTAAATTTTAACAATGAATTTTTGACAATTTTGGCATAAATCGACCAATTTATTTCATTTCTGCAAAAATATTACATTTTGGGCTATAAACATGGGAAAATTTGAATCTTGTAGGCCAAATTTGGCAATTATCTATTATTTGGATCACGTTTGTGCTCTTTTGGGACAATTTTGGACCAAATAGCATAAATTACCATTTTGGGCCAATTTGGCACATCTTTACAATTTTATTTTGGGCGTGTTTCAATTTCAAGCATTTTGGGATAATTTCAGTGCTTACATTATTTTTGGATCATTTATATTTACGATCATTTTGGGCCAATTTCGGCTAATTTTTGGGAGGTTTTTTGGGCCAATTTAAACCAACTTTTATGGTATTTTTGGGACAATTTTGGACCAAATAGCATAATTCACCATTTTGGGCCAATTTGGCACCTTTTTATAATTTTATTTTGGGCGTGTTTCAATTTAAAGCATTTTGGGCCAATTTCGGTACTTCCGTTATTTTGGACCATTTCTGCCAGTTTGAGCCAATTTCGACTAATTTTTAGTATTTTTGGGATATTTTGAAAAATCCCTGCCATAATGGACCAATTTTGGCCATTTTTGAAGAAAAATTTGGCCATTTTATCGCATTTTGGTCCAAAAATCACCGATTTTACATTTCCATGATTTGGCCCATTTAGGATAATTCTACCATTTTGGGCCAATTTCGGCCACTTTTGGATTCATTTTCAACTTATCCTTGCAATTTTGGCCATTTTTGAAGAAAAATTTTGCCATTTTATCGCTTTTTTGGTCCAAAAATCACCGATTTTACATTTTCATTTTCATTTTCCATTGGCATTACCCCCCGGGGGGATTGTTTGCTTTCCAAACATAGCACCAAGATGGTGGTGAGATGTGTTGTGATTCATTCACCTGACCCATCCAGCCACTCAGTCAGTGAAAGTGTCGGGATTGTTCATCATCGTCGCCAAATCGATCCCATTTTGTGTGTTTATTTAATTTTTTTTTCAGAAAATAGCAACATTTTGCCCTAAAAATTGCATTTTTTCGATCCAACATTCATAGAGAAATCCTTAAAAAAATTATCCTTAAGATCTATAAAATCCTTAAAATTGGTTCCCCATGGGCGAAAAACTTTCAAATTTAGACAAAGGAAAAATTATTTTTGGCCAAATAGACAATTTTGTAGATTTTTGCAAAATTCTACCAGTTTGGGCCAATCTTTTTAACGCCAACATCTTGAGCTACTTTTTGCACAATTTAGACCATTTGTGCACTTTCAGAAGGTGTAAAATCCCAAAAATTGGCTTAAAATGTGTGTAAAAAGTTAAAAATCCGAAAATTGAAAAATTTCTCCTCGAAAAATAAGCAGAAAATTTTTGACTTAGGTCTCAACCTTTTGAAAATTCACTCCAAAATAATTTTCTGCCCATATAATTAAATGCTCGCGATGGCCATGGCCATGAAATCCACCCAACACCAATCGACAACACCTCAACATGACCAAAATGGATTCATCGGCAACAACAAAAATGTGCGAAAAATTTTAAGAATTTTCTGTTGCAAAATTCCTGAGAAAAATCAACTCTCTGATAATTCCAATAATTTCCAGAGCCCCCCTCCGGACCCGAGTCCTCCCGAGATGCCGAATCCGGGACGAGGCCTGAACGGCCTGAAATTTCCGCCTGAACTGGTTGGAGATGTGGACCTGGAGGGAGGTACACTGCTCAGCGTCGAAGAGGTGGGTTGAGAATTTTTGAAAATCAGTGAAAAAATATATATAAAAATGCAAAATTTTTGGGATTTTTGTGCATTAGGACCTTGTTGTTTAATTTAAATAAATATGAATTTTTAGATTTAGATATTAGGAATTACTTTTTTGGCATGCTTATTTTGCCTAATTTTATCTCTTTTTCGAATTTTTAGCCTATATTTTATGATTATTTTTTCTGCAAATTTTAGTCATTTTTTTTTTGCAAATTTTATTCATTTTTGCCAATCTGTTATATTTTGAGGAAATTAATTTTCATAATCTTAAAGACAAAAAATGCTTTAAAAAATTTTCAGAGCGAAGAGATTGACCCCGAGGATGGCTGTAAAGTGCAGGTGGCCACATATCACATTTTATCGGCCGATCAGACCGAAGAGAGCACCATCACCAAGAGGCGAAAATTGAAGGCAAAAATTGATTTATTTAATAAAAAATTATTTTTTAAACCTTAGAAATTTTTAAAAAATTTGAAAAAATATTTTTCATAATTTAGGTGAATTGTACCCAGTCCCTGAGACGCGTGGAATACACCAAAAATGGCGAGGAGAAGAAATATGAGGAGAGAACGGTGAAAAATATTTTTTAAAAATTTTTGGGAAATTTGTTTTCTTAGGTCCTGGACAATTGTGAGGGCCCGAGAAGGGATAGCAGCAGCTATGAGCAGCGGTTTGAAAATGGGCACATGGACAACCAATTCGAGGTGAATTTTTTGTATTTTAATTTCTTAGTAATGGGATTGCTTGAAATTTTTATAGGTTCACCTAAATAAAAATTTGGCATCCTCTAAATTCTGAGCTTATTGGTTAATGACTTTTTTTTTACAAACATTGAATCGTTAATTTTTTATTTTAAAATTACATAAAAAAAATTTTCATGATTTTTTTCTCCGATTTTTTAACCTGCACAGCCATGGGTAAAATTATTATTTTTTCTTCAAATAAACCAAGACCAAAAATCTTAATACTATGTAGAAAATCGTTTTTCCAAGCTAATAGCCTCCATTTTCAAGTCACTTTTGGAGGATGAGCATCATGTTTTTGTATTTGGATATGGATACCGTAATCTGATGTTGATTGGCTGAGGTATCGCCGGGTTATTAATCTGATTTTTCCATTTTTCTGTTGACTTTATAATGTCTTTAGAAGCTACTTTTTCATAATTTTTGCTACATCAATTTGACTCAAAATTGAAATGCTACAAATTGTACTCAATTTACAAAGCTTTGTAAACATAGTACAATTGGCAAGCAAAAAAAGCGAACGAATTGTAACATTTTTACAATGAATTGTAAATAGTTTACAATTGACAAGCGAAATGCTAACAATCTACCTGCCAGCTTATGCTAGAAACATCACAAATTTGTTAGCAGAGTTGCAGTTGTAGCATCCCAAATAGTAATTGTAAAAGTGAATGTACAATTACAGCTAGCATTTAAAGTGCAAAAAATGAAATTGTAGCAGCATTCCAAATTAGTGTGAAGACTGGGGTAGGAAAAAATCATGGAAAATTCGGTGTTTTCTTTAGGCTTTTATTAACTTTAAAATTTTTAAAAATTTGATTTGTTGTCACTAATGTCGCAGAACGGGTAGAACCTGTTCTGTGAGGGGTTGGCAAGATGCCGCAAAAAGATGGAAGGGAGAACGAGAAAACTCTAAAGGACGTAGTCCGATAGAGAATTCAAAGGGGAAGGGATAGGAAAAAACGAGAAGACTATAAAGGACGGAGTCCGATATAGAGTTCGAAGGGAATGAACGGGTTAGACTTCCTTAGACTTAGTCCAAAGAAGAATAACAAAGGATGGAGAAAAGAACGGAGAACGCGAATGGAAAGTATGAACGCGAAAATGGGGTCCTAACCCTTTCCCAGGTCTTTCCCCAATTCTAAGGGATTTAGGGTCTTAAGGGTCAGGGGAAGGGAGGAAGTCGAATGACGAACGAAGAAAAAGAATTTATTCCGGAGGAGATCGATGATGACGAAAAACGTAAAGATGAGGAAGAACGAACTGAAGAACTGAAGACAACTGAATAAGAAGTGATCGGGGGAAGGATTGGCAGCGGGGGGCGGGGGCAGATTCTGGGAAAAAGGGCAGTGTAAAACATAATAACAACAGAATGGCCAAGGATGGGAAAGGGAAGAAGAGGGGGAGAGAGTATTGGAAAATAATAGGGTCATCTCCTTAGGAGTGACTCATACAAAAACAATGGAAAATAAAGGAAAAGCGATCATCTGGCCATTC
>LDKF01000772.1:0-23204 GCA_001026735.1 Rotylenchulus reniformis | reverse complement strand
AATCGGGGCCCGATCCCTCCGCACGAAGAAGCCTATAAGTCATGGAGGTGGAGGTGGGGAGGAGGAATGCGATGGGGAGGGAAACCCGGGGTGGCGCCACCAAGTCGCCGGTCCCAGACCAATACTTTTTGGGCATAAAAAGCTTTTAGATATGAAAAATGGGTCTGGATGATCAGTTGGGGGGGGGGAGGGACTGATCGGAAGCAGAACAGGAATCAGGAACGGGATGGAACAACAACTTTTTAATGGGAAGCCGATTTGAAGGGTCCTAAAACGAAGGGATCAAAAGCTGAATTCGACTTTATTGATTAGGTGATCAATGGGAAAAATCAAGGGTGATCAGAATCGGAATTAGAATCACAGGACCATCTTGCCCATATCCTAATGTTCCCCGTTAAATAAGCAAACATTGAAAAATCTCCGAGTTTTGGAACACCAAGAAAATCAAAAAACCCATCGAAATTAATCCCTCAGAAAAAAGGAAAAGCGATCAGCAGATAAAGAAGCCTGATCAGAGGGACTTGTTGTCGTCACTAATTGTTGTCCTTTTTTGGGTGGGGAAACTGGTTGGTGGTGAAGAAGGCTAGAAGTCCGACTTGCTCTTAATGATGATGAGGACAGAGGACGACGATCAGGGAGGGAGAGAAGGAAGAAGTCGGGGATTGAGGTGAAAAGTGTGTGGTTTGGCCCCATTTTCGGAGTTGAGGACCTACCGGACTAAGGGTGAAGAGAAGGGGGATCCGGTTTGTTGGATGAGGATTTGTTGCCCAAAGAAAGGTTTTTATGGGAAAAATTGAGGGGAAAATGTTGCAAAAAATATTTTGAATGGATGGGGCAATGATCGGGGTCGAAAAGTTCGGAAAACGGCTAAAATAAAAATTTTTTCATACAGAATCCGAAATATACTGAATCCAACTTTGTGGGTCTTCACCAAGGAAACTCTTGATACATCTCGGATTTTGGTTCTCCTGAGAAATTTGGACGAAATCAAAATAGAGAAAATCTGAGTTGATTTATAGAGATATGTAGAATGTAGACAATTTTTTTACAAAAATTAGTTGTAGGTGGGAAAATGGGGTCTGTGGCAAATTTGTTGCTATCGTTGCCCATCTAAAGCTCTAGCTAACTCAACCAAAAAAAAAACTCGCAAAATAAGATGCAGGAAAATGTAGGTAAATTGCAGGATCCACGCCCTGGGTCCAGGTATGCAACAATCTCCAATTCTGTGGATTATGGCAAATTGAAGCTGTTCTTTCTGTCCGTAAAGGTGAACAAATCACAGCAAAATGGGCAAAAAGTGAATGGTGCGGATGGTGCCGGAGGGCATTGCTCCGCATCGCTAAGAGTCCGATCAGACAAAAAGCTCCGATCATCAAAGTTGTTGTTACTACAATTGTATTACGGGGAGAGAGTGAATGATCCAATTGAGGCGCAACAGTGAAGCGAAATCGATGGATGAAAGGGATAAAGCCCCTTTCTCCCTCCCCCCTTCCCTCTCTCTGATCAGATTGAACCAATCGCTTCATAATTGAGAGAGGATTTTGGTGGAAAATGACGAGGATTGTACATGATGGGGCATGGTCCATCGATGGACGAAAAATTGAATGAATGGATGGGCAGTGATGGATGGACAGAGCCAGCAGCAGCAGGGGAGGAGAAGCAAAAGGACGGGGAGAAAGCCCAAAACGACGGAGCGAAAATTCCCCCAAAGGGGCGCCAATTGGTGAATTTAAAAAAAAACTTGAATATACTAATGGCCAAACGTGACACAATCTAACCATGACGATGAAATCAGGCCATACATACATATGTTCTGAGGACAAGGATAATTGGTGGGCTGTAAACACATTGCAAAATATGAGAATGTGAACATGTCGAAAGGTGTTGTAAAAAGGCGCAAAAACATCCGCCGTTGGCCAAAGGTGATGGAAGAAAGGTTCATTTGCCAATTAGTTCGTAAATCGCAAAAATTTCAAAAATCACATATACCTGATAACACAGGTACATACAAATCCTGGTGTCTACTATGATCAGTGTTTTCGACCATTCAAAAGTTCATGCAGACGTAGTAGCAAGGAAACGATATTTTCCTGTTAACGGNNNNCCTTAACAGGAAAGTGCCAAGGAAACTAAACTGGGCAAAAAAAGGTATGAGCAAAGAGTAAGGGATCCTTCTCGATGGTCAATAAAATTTTAATTGGAAATATTTTAGGGTTGAAAATGCCAACAAATTGAATCCTACAAAGGTCTCGGGGCCAAAATGCCACAACATTTGGTGTCCTTTCGCTTCAAAAATCACCGCCAAAAAACTCAAATTAGTTTGGTCTAAAACTTTGTTTATTGATGTCCAGCAGATTTTCATGACAAGGCGATAAAGGATAGTGTAAAACTAACAAGTAAGATTACGATCGTTGATCGACAATTTGTGCCAATTTTATAAAATTTAAAAATTCATAATCACATATTTTACAAAGTTTATAATGGGTAAATATAAGAAAAAAATTGGACCGATGCCATTGATAATAATAATAATGACACTGATGAAAATGGGCAGAGAAAATGGTACAGAATACACCTTCTGCTGAAGTCCCAATCCGCGCTAGATCGTGACCGGACATTTCGACAGTGAAATTTTATCGAAAAATAAAAATTTTAAATGACAAATTTTTAGAAAAAAACGTAAAAAATCAAATGAAAATTATAATTTTGCTAGGTTTGTTCTGCAGAATCCAAATCTGAGCTACCATGTTTCGTCTAAATAATATTTCGTCTAAAATTTACATCAAAAATTCAATTCTTCAAAAAGAAAAATCAGACCGAAGAAAAAAAAATAATAGGCCTGAGATTTTTTTAAATTGCATGTTTCAACAATTTCCATTGATATTATAATCCATTAGTTTTTTTTAATTTACTGTCGAAATGTCCGCTGTCGAAATGTCCACTGTCGAAAAGACCGGGCGCCCGCTAGATGGGGTTGGACCTTATTTGGGGAAAACGGCAGGGACCCTCTCGATTTCCGTGGACCAACATTCAATAGTAGTGGTCGGCAAAATGATCGGGGCCCGATGACCCCGGCCCCGAAAAACCCTGATCAACTCTCAAATCAATCGGGCTAGGGCCCCGATATCGGCTTTCGGGATCCCGAATCCGGGTCCCGATAAAACCCCGACCGGGGGGCCCGGTCCGATGCCGAACACTATTCAGTACTACCTTTTTCCTCGGAAAAGCCATACATAGTTCAGCCACTAAACACCAAAATGCACAGAATCCATAGTTTTGCATTTTAATTCTTAAAAAATCAAAAGTTCGGTAGAATCGGAATTTGGATTTCTCAACCATCGTCGGTGCTAAATTTTTTTTGGCATTCCGCTAGTGTCCAACCCCCTCTTCGGTTCCGGATTTGGATCCCTCAAATTTCCGCGTCAATTCCCCCGGTCGCCGTCCCCGTTGGTGCTCATCGCGTTGGAGTTGGCGTTGGATCCGCCACTCCGCCAGCCCTTCCATCCGTGCAGGGCACGGCCCAAGGCCCGGTCGTCGTCGAACAGCATGGCAATGGCGGCCACCACGATGCCGATCAGCAGCAGCAGCACTGGAAAGGTGAAAACGAGTGAGTGATCGGAAGCGGGGATTTATCCATAGGGTGGTGGTGATCAATTGAAAGGAGACCGATCAGTCGCTAACTGATCAGACCAGTAGCTTCTTGAGCTAACTTATGGTTGGTTAGAATACTGATCAGAGATAGGGAATAACAGATAGTGACAATTGAGAGGATAGGCAGAGACAACAATATGATCATTGATCAGTTGTTTAGTAATCAATTTTATCACCGATGATTCAACTGATCAGTAACGGGTGATCGGAACTCTCTAATTGGGGGAGGGGGAGTAAGTGATCATAATTGCTAAGACTTGCCTTTTGACCAATCGGAAGTGATCAGAAATATTAAGAAGCCTCATAAATATTGATGTAAAACATAAGGAGAAGTGATCAACCTATCAAATAAGTCAAAATGATCGTCAACAGGAGATCAGAACCAACTGAACAGCTGCCCAGAAACTGACAGGCGAGTGAGAACTGATCAGATCAGTCGAGAAGTGGCCAGAGTGCAGCATAATGTGCAATTCCCCAATGTTCGTAACGCTGCTGGGCCCTTGCCAAGAGATCGTTCGCTTTGCTCTCTAGAGACACCTTTTTCCAGAGGAAAAAGACAAGAGGCGGCCGGGGGACGATCCCGGCGTCTTCCGATTAGATTTCGGCTGCTCTACCAACTGAGCTACGCCCGCCTCTAGAGTGCTCGGCTAATAGATCTCTTGTTTGCTTCTTCCATTAAGGGGAATGCTCCTCCCTTTTACGTAGCCTATTTCCCCCCAATTCTTACATAATGCGATGGCGGCCAAGTACAGCGCCAGCTTGGCGGTGTCCTTCCACGTACGTTTGGCCGATCTGTGGCCCAGCTCCTCCACATTGTAATCGATGGCACTGCTGCTGTTCTTTGCCACAGGGGCAGGCATCGGCGGAGGATAGGCAGCCGGGTAGGCATATCTGCTGTTCTGTTGGTAGTAATAGTCAGTGCTGGAGGACATTTTTTGGCTGAAAATCGACAAAATTTGGGGAAGGAAAAAGCAGAAAAATGAGCAAAAGTTATATTATAATTATAAGGAAAGTTGGAGAAATTGGATTAAAACGGGCAAAAAGGACACTGAAACGGAATTGGATGGGTGCCGAGAGCCATAAAAAGTTCGAATGACTCCGTCGTTTTTGGTTCAGATTGAAAAATGAACATGGGTTAGCCCCTTGTACATAGAAGAGAGTGAATCTTTGGAGTGGAAGATCCAATTAGGACCCCTCCTCCCTTAGGGGGACTGATCACGACTGACTGATCGGACTCATGGGAACAGATCGGGCTAATCTCGTTTTGTTTACGCAGGAATCCCAACGAAAATTAAACGCCTAAACACTCGGCATAAATTGAATTTGGGAAGTGATCGGGTTGGCCAATTTGGTCCCTGCGCAAGTTTAAAGTTCAAATGCGCAAATACCCTAGGATAGAAACCGTCCGTAGGGAGATTATGGTCCATTGAAGAACAAGGTATCGGGATATTTGTGGGCCATAATATCACAAAAATCATTAAAAAATTGAACTTGTTAAGCTAGGTAGGTTAGCGGAACTGATCACCACAACAGAATTGGGTTTTCTGGGCCACTACGCAGGAATTCCAACCTTCTTTTCAGTGACGATGTGTATCTGGCATAGCTGGATACTGTACTGATACTACGATACTATAATGTGTCCATGGCAGGCCAAAAGATCCCTTCATTAAGGAAAAGGATCTTAGGGAATATTTATTTTTAGGCCTGATCAGGCAACAGAGACCCATAAAATTTGATCGAAGGCGAACTCTCTGAAGTGTTTACCCAATTCCGAAAGTTTCAAAAAGGAAATTGAAACGAACGAAGGAAGGGAAAGGAAAGGTAGGTTGAGTGAGTGAAATGAGTCGTAAAAAGTGAGTAAAAACAAAAAAAAAATGGTCCCAAATGCCCCCTCCCCCAACCACACAAATTGATTGTTTTGAAGGCCAAAAACATTTCGCCGCCAAATGAATGAACAAAAACTCAAAAAGTGACAAAATTTCCGGTTTTGAGCACACAGGTTTAACGGGCTAAAGGGGTGAGGAGAGGAAGGGTTTGGGGTTGGAAAACGAAAGTGGAAAACAATGAAAAAATGATCCATTATGTCGGGTGGGAAATTTCCGAATTGGGACATTTCGAAAAATCCAACCCAATGATCTGAAAATTGGTTTTAAACCACCACCGATTACATTTTTCACATTTACTTCCGGTAAAAAGCGCAAATGGATAAACAAAAACATTCCCCCCCCCCAAACTCCTTCCGCAATCAGCCTGTTTTTCATCAATCAACCCTTACCGATCAGCAGATGGGAAACGGTTGCAATGGGGCCAAATGGGTTTGAAACCAAAAAACAAAGGGTCCAATCCAACATATTTGTTTGGGGGCCTACAAGAGTTCAGAAGTTCCAGGACATTTGGTTCATTCAAACAAGATCAAAACATTTTACCCATGTTTTGATGTTCGAATGATGTTTTGGCAATGTTCAGATGCTGACTTTCAGAACAACATGTAAATCTCCAAACAAACGGTTTGGATGTTTCGTTCCCGTGTTTGTTCATAAAAATTTCATGTTTGACAAATGTTTGGCTCGCCAATTCAAATTCGGCTGAAATGCAACATCTGCTACAACATAGGTATATACCTTTGGTCTGAATCTGAACTGAACTTATGAGATCAAGACAAACTGATCTGGTCTTTTCATCACCAAAAGATCAACATTTTATTCGGTCTTGGCCCCTGCTGGGTTGAGATAATTTCTAACCCACTGGACGGATCACTCTCGTAATTTGTATTCCTTCCTTCCTCCTCGACTGATCAGTCTCTCCCACCGATCACTTCTTTCCCTCCCCCCCCCCCCTCTGATCACGCCCCATCGATAAATTTGGACATCCATTTGCGTCATTTGGCAAGAGTGAAGAGGGGCAAACCAAATTTTTTGGTGTAATTGGGTTTGCCACCACCACAACCACGACGACCGTCAATGATGCGCGAAGACATCAACACACCACCGCGCCACAAAAATTACAATTGGCGGATGGGAATGAGGGGTGGAGGCATAGTTAAGGGTGATCGGAGATAATAAGGACTATTTGCAAGATAATGGCTTCTGAACGATGCTTTATTGGACACCTAAATTCTCGACCAGCACTGATCAGTGGAGGACGGGAAATCACTGGACTTTGCTGATGGGCAAAAAATCGGGGCTGAAAACCGGGAATTCAGGATTTTAAACCATTGCTTTAGAAATTTAAACAATTTTTCGCCCAGGAACAAGTTTTAGGGAGAAATTTCGCTGTACTATGGTCCCGATAGGGGACCCCATCAGCAGATTGCTTGAAGCTCCATTTTTTAGTTTCATTGCTAACGAACAAAATGATCAAACATATACATAATGCAATACATACATAATTATCCATACAACAGATCAATAATATGGCGACAATATGGGGCGCATATGATACATATTAGGCAAGGAGGCTCTTTCGGGTTTGGGTCTTTATACAATACAATTCCGATTTCGGGTTTGGGTCCTATACAATTATTCTTTTCCGGGTTTCCATACATACAACAATAGTTCCTTTCTTCCATCGGGATCCTTCGCGTGGCTTTGCGTCCTTCCGCCGTCCATCTACCCCCTCTGAGCTTTGCGACCTCTCTCGCTGGATTTGGTGCTCGCCGACTTCCGCGCCACTCTCCCGCTGGATTTGGTGCTCGCCGACTTCCGCGCCACTCTCCCGCTGGATTTGGTGCTCGCCGACTTCCGCGCCTCTTTCCCGCTGGATTTGGTGCTCGCCGGCGGCTTCCGCGCCGCCTTCTTGTTCTGCAGCAGCTGCGGCAGGACGAAGGGCTTCACGCCGGCCTGCGCGATGGTGATCGGAGCAGGCGCTGCACGCGGCCGACGGGGAACAGGATGCCGGCCCGGTCCGAGCGCGACTGCTTGGTGCCAGCCTGAAGCTGGATGAAAATGAAACGGAACAATGATTTATTTGATCTTTGATCATCGGACCCGGACCACTGATCATGATCACCCACCGTTCGTGAGCGAACTGCCTTCGGCTTGCTGCTCCCGGCTGCTTTTTTCCCGGCGCCTGCCATCTTGTCGAGTTGTTGTTCTTGCTGTTTTGTGTTGTTCTGTTGTGCCAACGACGATCGATAAGGACACTGTCGATTTGTTGTCGAGCACGGGCGCAGAAGGCAGAAGATGGAATGTTTAGAGTTGTCGATTTTGTAGGATGGAATGGGAATGTGGTTATCCAATTCAAAATCCACAAGCTTTTATAGCTCAAGTTTTGCTAAAAAATATATATATAATTTTTTATACGCCATTTATTTGTTAATGTCGCGGCTGGGAAGTTTTGTTAGAATAAGCAAGTTCTTCTGCTGCTGATAGGAACTTGCCATGATTTTTTACTTTTTTTAATATTTTTTTGTGATTTTTTATAATTTTATAAAAATAAGTAGCAGTTTTACAAATAAAGAAAATATTTTTGTTTTGTTTTTTGCAATATGTAAAGATGATTGAATTGTTATCGAAGTCGAAGCGAAATAAACACAAGATGGCGTACGTACAATTTATAAGTTTGAGTTAAAGATAGGGGTGAGCAAAAAAAAACGGAATCTGTATGATTTTTGTGGGTTCAGTAGCTAGAGAACGAGAACACAGCAAAAACACAGCTCACACAGGGGCACAGTTAGTCACAGGAATTGTGCGAAACACAAATATTTTTGACACGATTGTTTTTGGTGAAATTTGAAAACAAAATGGACTTTTTACTTCACAAACTTTACTGTTGAGTGTTGAGGGCATTAAATGAAAAGAATGAAAGAGTAAAAATGTTTTTAAATATTTCAAAATTAAAAAAAAATTTGTTAATGAATGATTATAAAATTTTTTCATTTTATAATCATTTTTCTTTTAGGAGATAGAAGTGTAAAAGATGAGGAGAAATAAAGTGCCACCACGAGTGTTGGATGCGGAGCGAAGCAACGCACCCAACGCTCGTTTATTACTATTTTTATAAGTAGGGTTACGATTTTTAGGGAATTCCCTATTTTTTTAAAAGCAAGGAATCGTAGGGAAACGCTCAGAAACGCGTTTTTAGACATATTTAAACGTATTTTGATGAACTTTTTTTTCCCTATTTTCCCTATTTCTTAAGCCCGGCTAAAATTTTCCCTATTTCCCGACTTTTCTCCCTATTTTTCCCTATTTTGCCCATTTTTTAAGAAATTCTTCACAAAAATGCAATAAAAACCGAAAATTTTAGATTTTTTGGAAAAAAAATTTTGAGTTTTTATTCAAAATTTTTCGCAATTTTTTTTGAAAAAATTTCGAAATTTTTTTTTAAATATTTTTTTGTGAATCTTCAATTTTTCTAATGAAACATCTCAAGATATGGTTAAATTGGTTCTAAAAAGGCTTAATATGCTTTTTAGACGAAATTTTTGAATTTTTAGGTCATATTTTTGGGGAAAAAATTTCCCTATTTTTGCCTATTTTCGCTAGATAGCTCCCTATTTTCTCCCTATTTTGGCCTTTTTTTGCTCCCTAATAGGTCCCTATTTTGGCTTAGGGAAATTCCCTAAAAATCGCAACCCTATTTATAAGCGATTTTTTATTTAGCCTGATGAATAGGGCATGAAAAAAAGGCACAAAAAATCTCCAAAAAGGCGCCTAAAAAAGGCACGAAAAATCGCCAAAAGGCATCAAAAATGGCTAAAAAGGCACGAAAAACGGCAAAAAGGCATAAAAAAAGCAAAAAATTAAAATAAAAAGGCAGTTAAAATTTCGGTACTTGTTTGGTTTACGTGTCAAATTTTTCAAAATTTTAATTTTTCCCGTAATAACATCTTTCTTGGGGTTATTTTTGACGCTGAACCCGATTCTGACGTCAATTTTTACGTAATGCGTCACCTGACGTCAATTTTTTGACGTTGACATCGAAAATTTATAGGAAATTTTTCTTGACGTCAACGTCAAAAAGTGACGGCAGATGACGCATAACGTCAAAATGGATGCCAGAATCAGATTCAGCGTCAAAAATTACCACAAATAAGTTGTTCTTAGATGATTCTACGGAAAAATTTTAAATTTTGAAAAAATTGACACGTAAACCAAATAAGTACCAAAATTTCAAAATTTTACTTCAAATATATTTTTCAAATTATTTTTCGCTTTTTAAAAAGTAATTTCACACAAATAATTGCATAATTCTGAAAAGTTAAAAAACGATTTTATCCTCAATAGGAGGCGGCTACCGACTGGAGAAAAATTTTGAAAAATTAGGCTACTCTTCTGAAGAAAATTGGTCATTTTTATTAAGGAAATACATATCCTATTTTAGTTTCAAAATTTTATTTTTTATATCATTTCGAAATAACTTTTTTCAAAAAAGGCACGAATTATTTTTTGCTAAAAATTGAAAACTCGAAAAAACTCGAACCATTTTTTCGAGTTTTTTATCGAAAAAACCGACAGATGCCTTTGTCCGGTCTCTATTTAAAACAAAATAATTTTCTGAAAAAGAATCTTGATTTACAAAATAGACTAATCAAAAAAAATTAAAAATAAGTATAAATTGAACTTGTACAATGCGTTCTTTATACATAAAAAGTTTACTGTCGAAATCAACTACAATCGAAATCCACTGTCGATACCAACACTGTCGAGATCAATTCTGTCGAAATCACCGGAGACCAATCCTTACGATTCCCCTTTCGCATCACAATTCGGTACACTCACCGCCATAAAGAATCTTTCAGAAAACAGTAGGATTCAAAAAAATCTATATCTTGAAGCGAAATTTTTTGAGTTTGGACGTAGTCTTTCCCTTTGTCTTTACACGTCTGATTGGACGTAATGTCTTTTATTCGTCTCTAAATGCCAAAGGAACATAAAATCTTTAAATACCAATTCACATAATTTCGCTTCAAAATATAGATTTTTTAAACGGGTTGAAAGATTCTTTATGGCAAAACCTGTACTTATGCAGTTTAGGTCCATAATTTTTTCAATTTTTTTCCCCTAAAATTTTCTTGTAAAATCATCTAAAAATGACTACCCCAGGGTAACTTTCGACGCTGAATCCGATTATGACGTCCATTTTGAATTATTGCGTCATCTGACGTCACGTTTTGACGCGCCGTCAAAAAATTCTTTTTTCATTTTTTTATAAAAAACGACAATTCTAGGTAATTTTTGACGCAGATCCCGATTTTGACGTCCATATTGTCGTAACGCATCATCTGATGTCACTTATTGACGCTGAAATCAAAAATTGTAGTACCTGCATAAGTATTTCAAAAAAAATGTGAATTCCACATTCGATTTTGATGTAGTATTTGCTTATTCTCTTTCTCTGCTCTCATGAGATGGTTCTCTTTGGTTTCGACAGAGGTTGATCTCGAGTACGCCATGATTCGTCCACATCACGATTCGTTTATCCAGCCAAAAAACACGATTCGTCTACCATGATTAGTCTGACCAACCAAAAGTGCGCGTGGACGTTTCGTCCAGTCAACCAAAATCTCACGTTTCGTCGGCGCTATTTCTCACGTTTCGTCGGCGCTATTTTTCACGTTTCGTCGGCGCTATTTCTCACGTTTCGTCGGCGCTATTTTTTTCGTAGTTTAAAGACGGGCTATCTTGAAAAAACCAAAATTTAACAGGGGGACCCTTTTCATTTGAAAACCAAAAAAAAAATTAAAAAAAACAATTTTTTTTCAATTTTTCCTAAAAGGGGGGAGGGACCCTTTTGGTGGGTTTTCAAGATAGCCCGTCTTTAAACTAGCGCCGTTTCGTCCAACCAGCCAGAAACCTACGTTTCGAAAAAAAACCTACGTTTTTTTTCGTTTTTTCGAAAAAAACCTACGTTTTTTTCGAAAAAAGAAACCTTTTTTCGGTGTCAAAATCACCGAAGACCAAGGATTGTTGGAGATTCATTCCCCCATTCCAAAAGCAAAAAGGATCAAAGATTGTGGACGAGTGCAGCTGTCTAATCCAGAGATCGTCAAGGCCAGGGGAGGGGCTGGGGGGGGGGCTATAACTCGAAAAAAAATCGAAAAAAACTCGAAAAAAATTTCAAAAGGGTCCCCCCTGTTCATTTTGCCCGAAATTTCAAAAAATTTCTCCGGCGGCCCCTATCTGGGCCGCCGGCACCTCTCAATATAACAAAAATTTCTGCAAAAAATGACCAATTTTCGTAAGAAAATGGTCTAAAAAACGCGAAATTTTCCCCGGCGGCCTCTATCGGGACCGCCGGCACCCCTCAACACTGTAATTTAATAAAAAAAGCAAAAAATGACCAATTTTTTTACAAAAAGCAACCAAATTCGTAAAATTTTCTGCGAACGAAGTTCGCCTAACTTCGTTTTTTTTGCTCGTCGCCGACCCCCCCCCGAAAATTTTTTCTGGCTACGCCCTTGGAGATCGTATCGAAATTTTTCAAAAATAAGGACAAAGAGCCAAAAATAAGGATTTCACTGGGGAAATTCCTCAAAAATAAGAACACTTAAAAAGCAAAAATTCAAAAATATAATCAATTTTATGCATCATATTTTTCACCACCTATGATTTTCTACTTTCGGTCTATGAATTTTGAAAAATTACATAGATGTGCTTGTCGAGATGTTTTTAAAGGTAAAAATAAAGATTTTTTGTTTAAGTTCCTCACATCGGACCAAAATTGCCTAAATATACGAGTAGACGAATCATAGTAAGTATAGACAAATCATGGGTTTTGGCCGAGTAGACGAATCGTGGGTTTTTGGCTGAGTAGACGAATCGTGGGGCAGCGCACCGAAATATGTAACTTTTAATGCAGCATGTTTTCGCGTCATAAAATAAAATTGAGCTAAAAAAAATTCCCGATTCTATGTACTTATTGGTTTACAACAGATTATTGTGATTTTTGGCTTTACATAAGGTATAAAAGGGAGGATGCTGCCGCTTTCCAACTTCATTTGGTATACTCCGTCCATTCACTTCCTGACAACTTCCTCCACCGTTGCCGTGTTCGACTACTGTCTTCTGCTGCTTCTACTACTACTGGTGTGTCCATGATGGCTGACCAGCACAACGCAAAAATTGCCTCCAGTGCCGCTGTTTCTGCCGACGCCATCACGCAAGCAACACAGGTCGCCACCAACAGTCAGCAGCAGCAGGGATGGACACCCCAAACAACGAAGACGGTGTCTCATGCTCCGGAGAGGGAAAAGTGTCTGATGATTGGGTGAGTCGGAGTCGGGGTCAATGTGTTTGTTCATTGTTTTGGTTTTAGAAGTTCTGAACCCAAACATTTTTCAGCAAATACCGCTACGATGTGACCATTGTTTCGCTGGTGACACTGGCCCTTGGCGTGTGTGTGCTCCAGGCATTGGCAACTCACACCTACTGGGTTGTGCGACTGTTGGTCATGCCGGGATTGGTGTTGTTCGCTCTGTTTGGCTATGAGGTGTGCCAGCTCTAATTTGATTTTTGTGTTTATTTTATGTGTTTTTGTTTAGTGGGTCGATTATTTCTCTGAATCATTAACGCGTCGCAAGCAAGCTTTCTTTGATGTCAAAAACGTTATAGAGACGTATCAGCCGCGCAGGAACACCGAGGAGGCACTCCTGTTCCAAGTCAGTTCAGCGCATAAAAACCCAAACCCCGGATCAGAAATTATCATTTTTTTGCCATTTTAGCCTGATCCACCCACTCCCGATGTGTTGCCATCCTCCGCAAGCAAAATCAAAGTGAAAACTGAAACCGCAACTCAGCCGACTGGGCAAGCAGCGCCGGTGGAGGACTTTAGGACTTGGCGCAATCAGGTGTGGCGTTTGATTAGAAATGATCATTGATCTTTTCATTGATTCAAAAAAAAGACAAATTCAGCACTATTCGAACGAATTTGTCGGGCTCCCTGCAATGATCTCGATGCCTAACGAAGATCTCCTCTATAACCGATTGGGATAGCTACAACAAAGAGCAGCTGAAGCTGATGGGCAACAAACATCGACGACGGCGAACAGGGACAAATAAAGTGCAATGACGGATTGTCGATGGAAAAGGGATCCACGATGGATATCCGGATAAATGAATTATATTTTCAGAATAACCCAGGGATGTCATCGAAAATTTTTCAAAATCAGGACAAAGGCTTAAAAAAATCAGATTTCATGATCAAAAATCAGGACATTTTGTAAAATGCTTTAAAATGGACCGTAAATCAATTTATTTATGTAATATTAGTTCAAATATTCATATTTCTCACCACCCATGATCAATTTTAAAAATTTGGGAAAAGAAATGAATAATCTCTGCTGAGCTGAGGGGGAGGGGGGGTATCAGCCGACCAGCAAAAAATAAAAACGATTTAAGGGCGAAGAAAATTTTGCGATTTTACATACGAAACATTTTTCCGCCGAAGAAATTTACACATTTTTAGCCCAATTTCTTAAGGAAATTGATCAATTTTATAAGACTTTTTGAAGAAAATGCTTATACTGTGGGGGTGTCGGCGGCCCCGACAGGGGCCACCGGAGAAAATTTGAAAATTAGACCTTTTTCCTTAACTAGGTAAATCGGTTATTTTGAGTAAAAACCCAAATACGCCGGGTCAAAAAATAAGTACGAATCTTAGAAATAAGTGCATTTGTGACCCCTGAATTTGACCATAAGAATGTATTTAATGAAATTATATTGTATAAAGGAGTGTT
The DNA here is from genome assembly GCA_001026735.1 of Rotylenchulus reniformis. NCBI lineage: Eukaryota > Metazoa > Nematoda > Chromadorea > Rhabditida > Hoplolaimidae > Rotylenchulus > Rotylenchulus reniformis. The sequence goes on along the minus strand of LDKF01000772.1, from coordinate 8,875 downwards.
CGGCGGTCCCGATAGGGGTCGCCGGAGAAATTTTTGAAGATTAAGTCCTTTTTCCTTAAGAAAAATTGGCACTAGTTGAAAGACGTTAACTTTTGAAAACCCATTAAAAGGATCCCCCCTTTTCATTTGAAAAACCAAAATTTTTTTTGTTTTTTGCAACTTTTTTGCTCAAAAAATAGTTAAAAAGGTGAAAAAATGGAACAAAAATCTTTTTTGGTTTCCAAATGAAAAGGGTCCCCCCTGTTAAATTTATGGGTTTTCAAAAGTTAACGTCTTTCAACTAGTGCCGAAAAATTGATCATTTTTAATAAAATTTCAACAAAAATTGAAAAATCAGGGCAAAATTAGGACAGAGGTCGAAAATCAGGACAAATCTGACAAATCAGGACATTTTTATTTTTTCAGATCTGGACCCTCCAAATCAGGACAAATCTGATAAATCAGGACAAATGACATCCCTGGAATAACCGTGAACTATAAAGTCCCATGTAATATTGTTCATTTTCTTTTTTTTGTAACTTTCGATTTCGATTAAAAAATTCAAACATTTTTTTCATGATTTTTACTATTTGACTTTTCAAAGAAAATTTGTTTGGAAAAATATTTAAACAGCTTTAATGCGGGATCATAAAAATTGTAATTTTAATATTTTAGCGAATCAATCACCTCAATGAAATTCGTATGTGGTTCCATTTGTAACAAGGCTACAGTATCACCACAGGTTCGTGTATTCGCGTTTGATCTTTTGTACTATTGTTGTGCGTACAATTGTTTTTTAAGGTTTTAATCTTTTTGTAATATTTCTCTATTTTTGGGGCATTTTAGCCTCAAATGGCATTTTCCCCCAGTTTTTATCAAAATTAACCAGAGTTCAACCAAAAAATCAGAACTTCTTAGGGAAAAATACTCAAAAATCAACATTTTTCAGAAACGAATTCCTATCAATTAAAATCCAATTTATTCGTGTAATTTCATTCAAATTTTTTTCCACCACCTGGCTATCACGACGAAAGGTGCATCATTTCCCCGCCGGTCGTTTCCCCGCCGCTGGTAAAAATGGTTATAATTTTCTTCAGGTAAAATATCAAGAAACGAATTTTATGTCAAAATGTAAATCTAAATGTGCTATAAAGTTTGGTCAAGCTAAAAAAAAAGTTATGGCCAGATTTTTGACCAAAACCACGATTTTATAGTCTATCTTGGCCATAACTTTTTCACTTTGGCCAAACCGGATGGTTCTTTCAGGCAAATTTAGAGCTCACAGTTCACATTTGGATCTACCTTTTGACCATCAACTTAGTTTCTCTAGGTTAAATTTGAAAAAGTTAACACCATTTATCACCAGCGGCGGGAAACGATCGGCGGGAAAAATGATCTGTCGAGAACAACGGACGATAGGCAATACTGGAAAATATTTTGAATTTTGGCACTCATTTATCAAGAATTTTTAGTAATATTTCGCCAAAAATTAAGAAATTTATCTTGACTTTCTAAATTACTTATTTAGATTATCTAATTATTTGTTCTTTTTTATAGTATAACCGCTGGAACACCGAAAATTTGGATCCTAACATCAAAATCACCGAACATGCTTTGATGGCTCGTCATAAGGGTTCGAGTAAGTATGGAACCGTATTAAGTCTCTCCCCTGTAGTAGGCCCCCTGCAATAATCACTCTCTGGAAAGAAGTCGAAAAAAGTTCCCCTGCATTAGAATCCCTCAGGGGTCCTATCAAAAATTCACTTTTTAGCACGTGATCGGGATCCCGGCCAATTTTCGGCATCGGATTTCCCAGAGTCGATCCCGAAATTCCGAAAGTTGATCATCTCGAAACCAGAAAATCTTTTTTCAAAATCGGGATCTAGATTATCCTGAAATCCCTAGTAAAATTTCGGGATTTGAGCAAAATTTCAAATTTTTAGTGAAAATTCAAAAATCGCCTAATTCAAAAACTAATTAATGTTGTAATATAATCAAAATAATCTAAAAACATTAAAATGCTTAGAAGAAAAATTTCAATTCTTCATAAGCAAAAAAATTTTTTCGGGATCCCTGTCGAGTTTGAAATTAGGAAATTCAAGAAAACGAATTTTTGGTCATTTTTGGCGAAAATTTCGTATTTTTTTTTCTTTTTTTTTTTTNNNNTGCCGCAATCGAGAATTTTTCCCTTAGGCCACCTCGCACCTCGCTCGGGGGTGGGGGAGGCGGCGAGTTGGGGGAGGGAGGGGGTAAGGGCCGTCGCTGGGGGTGGGGAGGCGAGAAGGGGGAAGAAAGGAAGGAAAAAACGAAATTTTCTTAAGAAAAAGGGTCCAAATTTCAAAATTTTCTCCGCGCCGCCTCCCCCTCCCCCAATAAAATTAAACAAAAACTGATCAAATTTCTTAAGAAAAGGGTTAAAAATTTCAACTAATTCTCCGGCGATGCCCTCAATACAATGGAATTGTTTAAAATAAATGCCAAAAAAAGTGACCAAATTTCTTAAGGAAAGGGCTGGACTTCGCAAAATTTTCTCCGGCGGCCCCTGTCGGGACCGCCGTCACCCCACAATAAAATAATTCTTTAAAAATACAAAATATGATTAATTTTCTTAAGGGAAGAGCCTAAATTTTCAAAATTTTTCTCCGCCGGCATTCCCCAGACCCTGAAAAATTTCATAGAATTGTCTTAAAGTTGAAAAAACTAGTCAATTTTTTTCTGGAAAGTCAAAATAGCAAAAGTAAAAAAAATTTCCGCCAGCATGTTTTAAGCAAAATTTGGCACCTCGCTGAAAAAATAGGGTCTGACCCCCCCCTCACCTCGCACCTCGGAGGCCCCCTCGTTGACCCCCCCTTGCCGAGGTATGTTATTCATGGGCAATCTTCACCAATTCCGGTCCCGGAAATTATTTTTTCTGTGGCGCTGAACACGAATCTGAATACTATTTTGTCATATATTGCAATGCCAGACATGTTTAAGACATTCCTTACCAAGATTACCATGATTTTTAAAAAAGCTTTATTAAAGCAAGCTAATTTGACTAATCGAAGAGAAAATAAATTAGTGACGATTATGTATGTTCATGCGCATAACGTTCAAAACTTATTTTTTACTATCGGTAATCTGCATGAGCAACCTAAGCAATTTACTCAATGGACTTCTGATGTGCATTTAACATTGATTTTTTTGTAAATAAATTCTCTTAAAAGCTCTAAATTATTTAAAAATCTTTATTTTTGAGATCGATACAATCTTATTGAATTTTCTTTTATTGAATTTTTCCTTACATAATCAATGTTCTTGTAATTGTAAAATCAACTCAATTTTTCATCCCATCTTCTATTAAGTCCCCTTCTCTATTAATTCCATCTCCATTCTTGTTTTTTAAGATTTTTGATTTGTTCAAATTAAAAAAAAAATTCTTTTGAAGTATGTTAATTTTTTTAATATTCTACTTCCAATATTTGGCAGAAAAGCCCCTTTTTCGGTGGTTCCGAAGGATAGCTGAAAATATATACGATACTCAGACATTAAACGCAGATAAAAATACACGAATTATTCAAGAAATTGAATAGGTATGCTTACAAGAGAACATTCCCAACTGTAAGTCGGAATTTGCATATTCTATTCGAGTCATTTTATAGACCATCCAAATAAACCGCGAAATATTTAGTATTAAGTGTCCTTGGGGCTAGTAAAATTAAGAAATTCAATAATTCTGATCCCTAGCCCCAAGGGCACTTAATCAGGGGCGTATCTAGTCTAGGATTTGGTCTTGGGGGGGGGGGACACACTCACTTTGGTATTTTATTTGAGAAAAAACTATTAAAAATGGTTTCGGCAGTCTCATTAGGGGGCGCCGGAGAAAAATTTTCAACTCAAAGAGCTTTTTTGAGAAAAATAATAATTTTTGCCCGATAAAAGCCTTTTTTGGAAAAACTGTTCAAAGGGGTATCGGCGGCCCCGATAGGGGCCGCCGGAGAAAATTTTGAAAATTATGTGTTTTTTGTTAAGGAAAATGATCAATTTTTTCCTCTTTCTTCTTCATCCTTCCCCCCCTCCTTGGGGGGGGGGGGGNCCCCCCCCCCTAAATACGCGCCCGCACTTAATACTAAAATATTTCGCGGTTTACGTGGATGCTCTTAAAATGCTCAAATAGAATATGCAAATTCCGACTTACAGTTGGGAATGTGCCCTTGATAGAATTAAAAATAAAAAGGGATTGAGTTTAAAATTAGATATAAAGTTTAAGATATAAAAATTTGAAAAAAACCGAATAAATTTAAAAACTCGATGCGAAAAATTCAATTTTTAGGAAATAAAAACAAAGTTGAGGAACCCAAGAAACAATTTCAAATATTTAATGAGAATTTGTAATTGTTCAACTTTTTATACAAACCATTGTTATGATTTCAGCACAGAACAGTTTGCCCATGCCCACCGGTGAAGGCGGTCCTCCGATTCTTTACCCAGTGGTGATGTTACCAAGGGAAGGTGATCGCGTTCTTGCAAATTTTGGCCAGACACCTTATCAATATCAGCAAGTTAACCAACCAGTGGCTTAGACAAAGTGAAATTTCATCAGATTATGCGATTTTCAATTTATTATACACATTCGCCTTTTTTGATTTCATAAATTTGAAATGGAGGTCGAGGATGGATGGATGTTTATAAAAAAAATTTCCTTCTGCTGATGCGATAATTTAGTTGAATTCTTATCTTATTTATTCAGCTAAAATTCCAGCATTTTGATTTATTTTTTGGGGTAATTTTTTTTTGATCAAAAAAGGCAAATTTTCTTGCCTGAAGTGTCTAGACTCTAGACCAAAGATTGCACAAAAATTATATGAATTGTATATGTTGTAGCCGATTCTGAAATCGGCTAGCCGAAAGTGAAATGGTTGCCATACATTTGCCAAACATGACACTTTACAAAAACTCAACAACTTAAGATCAAAAACATTAGTTTGGGGGGGGGGTCTACTAAACATTCTGAAAGTTTCCACGCATATTGTTCATCCGAACATGGTCAAAACATCATCCTAACATCAAAACATCAGATGATGTTTTTTTCAGATGATGTTTTGACCATGTTCAGATGAACAAAATTTTTCGAAACTTTCAGAATGTGTTTTAGACCCACCAAACTAATGATTTTTATGTTCTATTCTTGAATGTTCAGCAGATGATTGGCCGCAATTTCAGAATCGGCTGAATTTCACTTTCGGCTACAACATATACATGGAATTCCACCTTCTTAAAAGATCTAAGAATCCTGAAGCGAAGCAATGGCGTCAATTAATTATTTTAAAAACCAAATCTCATTTTTCCATACATATGAAAATAGTTTTCTCCATTTGTCTGTGTTTTGCAGTGTTCCCTCATCTTTCACCAATTTTCAATCCTCCCTCGACCCTGATTTTTCTTCCCCGACTCAATCCCCGATTTTTTGCCCCCATATGATCACCGATTTTCCATCTCTTTCTTTGATGAGGTAATCCTGATCCTGGACTTATTGACACCATCTCGCATATCTCGCCAAGTTCAGGACCAGCTCCATTCCCCGTCGGCTGTAAATGTTGCAAAATTGCCATTCCATGCAAAAACTTGGTATTAATTTCATGCAAAACATGGTATAAATTCATTAGGACGATAGCGACCTCCTTCGCCCTATTAGTGGTTGATTTCAGGGTGGCGATTTTAGCAGGAAAACCTGGTATTTCACAGGAAAATGGGGTCCTTACCAGGATTTTCACAGGATTTCTCCCGATACCAGGAAATACCAGGATTTTAGCTTTTTTCTATATTTTGCCCCAAAATGATCATTTTCTGTAAGAAAAGGAGCATAATTTTTCAAAATTTTCCCGGCGGCCCCTGTCGGGACCACCGGACCCTCCAGAAATGAAAATTTCGCCAAAAATTGAAATGATTCCCTCAAAAAGTGACTATTTTCTGTAAGAAAATTAAGAAATTTTTCAAAAAAATTTTACCGGCGGCCCCTGTCGGGACCGCCGGCACCCCCCCCCTAATCTTTCTCTGGTCTCTATTAAAATGAATCCCGATTTCGATTCTTCTCGGGTATACAATCTCTTTTTTTCCATCCCAGATTTGCTTTAAAAGGTGTCTTGTATCTAGTACAGAGAAATATGAAGTTTATTTTTCGAATTATGATGCATTTAAATGTTTTTTAATGCGTGCCAGGATTTTTACCAGGATTTTGGAAATTTTTACCAGGATTTTATATGGCCGGCGCCAGGATTTTGAAGTTTGGAGATCGCCACCCTGGGTTGATTCTATTGGAACAACAATCAAAACATTAAAAAAATCAATCTCGACCCTAATTCTTGTAAAAAATTAACTCTCAATTCCAAAAACTCTAATAAACGTGGTCGAAGTACGAGTACATACGAGCAAAATGCGTAATTCACAACACAGATTGAGAATAAGGAGTAAATGTAAAAATTGGAGATTTGTAAAAGTCCATCCTCGGGTAGGGGTGGGCTAGTTCTAGCTGTTTTTTTCTAATTTTATAGCTAGAAAAAAATAAGAAATTAGAAATCATGAAAACTATAATGGAAACTAGAATTTGAAACAGAAATTTTTTCGATTTTTGATAGCCCATTGATCATCTGTTTCCCCACAATATCCATGCTTTTTATCAACATGCAAATTAAAAATGATTGGAAAATGATATAAAAAAACTATGAATCATTTGAGATCCATTTCTCCCCATCAACAGACAAGCTTGGTAATTTAATATCTACCTTTCGGAATAACCATTTTGAAGTGAATGTATCGCAATAAAATCGCATGGCGGTAGCTAAATCCGCAGTCTGGCAACGATGCAGACGGTAGAACATGTCCATCTTAGGGAAAATAAAATGTCGATTGAATTGCTTTGAACCCTCGATCTTTTATTGAAGTGGCAAAGAAAGATAATAGCAAAAAGAGTACACAGAGAAAAGATGCAGAGAGAGAAAGTTCATAAAGGAAAACTTCCTCTTCTTAAAATCTTAGAGCAAACTGGGCGAACGACCTGGCCAATTTTATGTAAGTTGGTCGAAATCATAATTCGAACATTCCAATGGATATTTGGGCCAATGATTCGAAATTTTAAATACCATTCTTCAAATGACTAACCAAGTAAACAATTTAGCTTACTCACAAGGGAACATATCGAGGTGCCAGTAATCAGATCGTATTTTAACCCATCCCATTTTTTAAAGTACCATGGATATGCGTCGTATATTTTTGGCTTTTTTTGGCCCGCATAGGAATTGAATAGTAGAAAAACCGGATTATTTCAATTTTAGGCGAACGGTCGTTTATCCACGCGGACCATCCGTCCATCGGATAACATCCGTCTTTCAGTGTAGAATAATAATTAATGACTATTTCTTACAAGTTAGTTTATATTCATTATTTTATCTTAAAATTAATTTCCAACCATTTTTATGGTCCATTAGATTAAAGTGGTTTTACATGGTACGATCGACGCCATCCCAAATGGCGAATGGACCGCGTGAATGAGTGACCGTTTATTTTTGAAACCGATTTTTCTACCCTTCAATATCCGTGCGGGCCATACGATGCAACGTGAGGGTGCTCTACAAGATAGGATGGGTTAAATTGTGATTTGAATACTGGCACCTCGATATGTTCCCTTGTCAGTTGGGAGTTTAATTCAGGGTTCGAACCCTGATGTATTTGCTTTATGGCCACATTGGATCGTCTTTTAAAGTTGTTGAAAGTTTTAACTATTGTTTTATGGGATCGGAATCCCGGCCGTGATCCCGAAGTTTCGGGATTCGAGAGCAAATTCCCGAAATGGTCAATCCCGGTTGGGATCCTGAAAGTTTTTTGAAAAAAAATCCTTTGAAATTTGTAGTGTTCTTATATTATTTTTTGTTAAATTTCCATTTCAATTTTAAAATTTTGAGACAATATTTGAATTTTCTTAAATTTTTTACATTTTTGCTGAAATGGCCCAGAATGTTTTTTTGTATCCGGGTATACCACCTATTACCTATACATATTACCTATACAGGATACCTATTACCTATACAGGATATATGCATGGGGTTCATATTCGTATCTGTTTGTATCCGCCTTAACTTTTGGCCATATCTATCCGCGGAAATCAGTGGATATATCTACAGTTTATGAAAAATTTTAAATCGATAAAATTTATTAAATTCTCCCTATTAGGATCTCCGCCCAGCTTTCCTTCAAAACCATCGTTGAAAAAAAGAAATTACTAATTTTTCTTTACACAAGGGATTAATGAAGGTCGAAAAGTTTGACCTCATCAAGCGGTCACTTCATTAACAACTCAACCTTACATAGAACTGCTTAGAGACATCATTATTAATCTTGTATCCGGGAGGATAGACGGCCACAGGCCCGTGCATCTTTTCGGACAACTGATCGGAAAAAATGATTGCTCAGTAGGGTCAATTTTTATATGCAAATGCATATTTTTTGCGGGCTCAGAACGGCCTGAAAATCACGTAAAACACATTTTTAGCATGGTTTAAACGCTCTAGCATGGATTTCTAACTGCATATTGTTGCATATTTTTGACTTTTTGTGCATCTTTTGTATATTTTGGTCATTTTTGGAGAAATTTTCCGCATATTTTGGTATTTTTGAGCATATTTTCTTATTTTTGTGCCAATTTTTGAAAAATATTAAATCTTAAGATGGCGAGAATTCGTTTTCTAAAAATAGGTAATATTCCATTTCGATAATCAAAATTGGAGAAAAATTGTGGAAAATGAAAAAAGTGCAATTTTCTCCATTTTTGGAAGAATTTTTTTGGAAATTTATTTTTTATCTTGAAAATGCATTAAATATGCAAATACATAATACTATACTAGTACTTAGGGTGTAAACTAAC
>LDKF01000771.1:27040-37710 GCA_001026735.1 Rotylenchulus reniformis | reverse complement strand
GTTGAAAATCTATTATTTATTTCAATAATAATATCATTTATGCATTTCGTACTAACATCCGATTCTGAAATAAATGATTTTTCGAAAATTTATTAATTCCATCTAAAAGATCGAAATTCAATTTGTAATAGGCTGTACTTTTATTCGAGCATTTTTATTTATATACCAGTAGACAGTACGCAGTACTACTGGCAACTACTGTTCAGTACCACTGTACTGTTCGATCTCTAGTTATGAGTATAAGTAAAATCAATTAAAAATAAATTTCACTAAATCATATTTAATGCATTTCTCATTAAATAAAGCTTTATATTAAAATTAGTCAAATTTAAAATGAAAATTAAGAATATCAAAATAATTTGTTTTTACAAAGGATGATCTGATTTAATATTAATAACATCACTATGATGGTACTATGTTGCTACAAAAAAATGAAAATGGGCATTTCAAAAAAATCAAAAGCCAAAAGATTCTTCAAAAACTTTTTTTTTCTTGGCCAAAACCTCCAATAACAAAGTTATGCAGAATTTTATGTTCTATCTATTGGTCTTTTAATTTTAGAATTTCAGAAAAAAGTTCGTAATTTTCGTGGAAACATTTTTTCGATATTTTCGAAAAAATTTCAAACTTTTTGGTCGAATTTCGAAAAATTAAAAACAGAAGATAGAACGCTGGAAGTTTAGCCAAGCAATCTTAAAAAAAATTTTTTGAAGAACTTTTATGGTTTTGATTTTTTTGTAACCCCTAATTGAAATTTTTTAGCGACCCAGCAACACTAGGATGACACCTTTACTTTATTTATATCTTTCGATTTTTCGCAATTCTTTTAGATTTTTCTCATCATTAATTGGTAAAAAAACTTTGCAAATCTTTGACATTTTTGCAAAAAATAAGATATATTTTGTATTGTAAAGCTTTACTCTTTGTTAACAATCTAGTTATCGACACCCTCATTAGCAAAATGCTCAATAGGAAATCATTCCAAATATTTTACAATAATTAGCCAAAGTCATGACATAGGAGAATATGATTTTTAATGTCAAGATAGTTAGTTATCTTTAAAATGTACTTGTCGAAGGGTTTACAAGTTGGGGATTTATTATTTTTGTACAATTGAGTTTGTGGGAAGCTTGTTTTAATTATCATTTAATCAAATTCATCTAAAATAATGAATGATATAAATAACAATCGAATTCCATTCTAAATCATTTATATTAAAAGTTGAAAAATTAATATTGACGCTACTCATCCATTTTTGCACTTTTATTAGACCAAATGACTTAACAGGATGAGCTGAAGTAGCTAAAAATATCATTTTGGATGTTTCAAAAATAACAAATTAAACTCAATTTTTCAGATTTTATAAAACAATCAATAAAAAGCAGCTAATCATCAAAATAATGACTCGAACGTTATATCTTATGTACGGAAAGTTGAAATTACTATAAATGCATAAAATATGCCCATTCTGTTTATTATTATATTTTATAAATTTCCTTAAAATAAAAAATAATAATGTTGTCCAAAAATATAAACAATCATAAGAGTTCGGATCCACACTCTTCGCTAAACTTTGCCTTTTCCTTTTTTGAAAACCTTCCTTTTGTGGCATAGCGTGAAACTTCTCTAGCATATTCATCATTATTCAGTCATACAAAATAAATATTTAGTTGCTTATTTATCAAAAATATTTTCTTCGAAATCTATTGAGTTGCGTGATTACATATTAATTATTTAAAAATACAATAATTTGAACTCGCTGAATATTGTTAGAAATTGCCAATAATTTAATTTTTATGCCCATTTTATGATTTTTCTAATGTAAATTATGCCAGAACTATATACAATAGGTAAAAATATCAGAAAATTGTATTCAAATTGTTTCTTTTATTTGAAAAAAATTTAGATTTTTAAAAAAATTCAAAATTTTAATTTTTTCCAGTGAATAGAAAAAAACTTGTAAATGGGGATCATTCATCATATTTAGAAAATCTGCTACATAACTGTGCTACTTAGGGTGTAAACTAAGTTCTGACCCCCTATCATTTGGCCATTTTAAAAAATTCGTAACTTTGCTATTTTACCACCAATTCTCTTCAACTCTTTTTTATATTTTAGAATAAATTGTGTTTTATCATTTTTAGAAGAAAAATCAATTTTATTAAATTATTTAAAATAGTTATGATTTTTTAAGTAAATACACCCAAAATTCGAATTCTACTATATTTCTTCTATGGTCTCTAAATGACACATTCCATAGAATTAAAAAATAAAAAAGTTGCTGAAAAAAATAGGCTAAAGTACCCTCTTTTATTGCACAAAAAAGAAAATTTTTAGTCAATGCAATAAAGGGTAATATGAGGTCTCCAAAACCCCTCAAAAATTTGGGCATTTTCTGGGGTCAAAATGCGAATCTCAGCTGTGAGACTTTTTCAAATGTAAAAACCGTTAAGATTCAATAGAATGGTGCATTATTAAGTAAAATACTTCAAAAATTCAATTTCTTTTGTTTATTTTTAACATTTTTTCGAAGAAATAATATTTTGGCGATTGGTTAAAAATCGGTACTACAAAGTGTGACCCCGAAAAAATATTGATCAGTTGGCCTAGGAAGCTCCTTTTTGCCAGGAATACTAATCAAAATATGCTCTATCAGACCATCTTTTGAATTGCTTCCCTAGCTCATTTCATTGACGAGAAAAATTTACCACAATTTGACCATATCAATAATGACCTCGGTTCATATATTGCTTCAAAAGTTTACCAAAATTTTAAACTTAGGATTTTGATATTTTATAATAAAAAGCTAATATATAATAGATAATAATTATGGAAATTAGGATGATCGGTTAGAGTAAATTTGATTTTTTAAAAAATATTTTCACCAAATCGGTAAAAGGGGGTCAGAACTTAGTTTACACCCTAAGTAAATGTGCCTTTTGTAGTAATGGCCTAGCATTTTAAAAATTTGAATTTGATTGGCCACGATTTGTTACATTGGAAGAAAGACCTGACATCTCCTTTTCATTATAAATGTGTATAAGATATTCTTCTCTAAATTTTCGAAAGAAATTGGCTTCCAGACATTTGTGTCCCATTCGAATAAACTTGAGAATTCAAACATAATTTAATGAAAAGAATTTGGTGTGAAAAATAGAGAAAAAAGTGCCTAATCACTTTCGAAGAATTATAGGTCAAAATATTAACAAAATATTCGGCCAAAAAAACTATTTAAAATCAGCGCAAACAACCTATCAGAAACGAAATTTATTTTTGGCGATATGATTTTATTTATGACATGAATGATGCTAATGAATGTGAATGGTCGATGATGGAATTTATTAACAAATGGCATATTTAATTTTCTCTCACTTGTCAGTCTGCCACATATTGTTTTCTAACGGCATGCCATAACAGAAAACAAACAATCCTCTTCAAAGATCATTAACCATGCATTTCCCTCGAACTATTTTTACTTTATTTTGGTGATAAACTTAGTTCACATTGGACCCTTTCGAATGTGTTTAGGCTTATTTTGTAGTTTTTTTGCTTAAATTTTTTAACATCAAAATAAATTTAGCTTTTAAAATAATTATAAAGAATAGGGCTCAATGTCGCGTCATGAAAAAATTACTTCTTTAAAATAAAAATAGCAAAATTCATTTATGACTTGCTAGAAGAAATTACAACCTTTCATAATTAGTTAAAAACAATACACCTATTTAGCAAAATAATTGGAATATCATTTCATTTTTAAGAAATTCCATAATACTATGTTATTTATTAACAAAATCTACTGTAAGAAAAAAGTGATTAAATTTCTTAAGAAGTTATGAAATGTTTATAACTTTCTCTGGTGGCCCATGTCAGGCATATCCAACATTAATGAATTATTCTAGAATCTCTCTCAAATTCAATTAGCATAATGATTGTATTCCTGCATTTGATTATTTCGTCCCCAAATGTTTTGATAAAATAACTAAGAAAGATGAAGACTATTTTGGGAAAAATTTATTTTTATCAAATTATCATATACCTAAATGAAGATATTTGCCTTATGCAAGAAGCATAAATGGTAAAGCGGTAATAAAAACAACATGATAAAATGCGTGAACCGGATTCATTTCATGAATAACACTACGGGTTGAAAATCTATTATTTATTTCAATAATAATATCATTTATGCATTTCGTACTAACATCCGATTCTGAAATAAATGATTTTTCGAAAATTTATTAATTCCATCTAAAAGATCGAAATTCAATTTGTAATAGGCTGTACTTTTATTCGAGCATTTTTATTTATATTTCTATAAATTAAATAATATATACCAATTTAAGATCTTTTAATTCTTATACAATGGTGATCATAAATGATATTCATGAATGGAATATTCATTTTTGTTTTTTTCTTGGNGTACCCAGCGGGGGGACCGAAGAGGTGTTTGATGCAATACGGGAGTTAGAAGTCCCGTTTATCTTGGCAAAAGAGAAGGTAAGGGATGAAAAAGGCGTGTCACCGTCTGATCAGCCCAAGAGTTTACAGGTGAAAAAGAAGATGGGCGTGGAAGATGAGGACCAAGGTGCCAAGAGAAGGAAGGTGCTTGTGGACTCGCCTCCAGGAAGATTGATGGTGGCTCCGTCGTTGAGCCAGAATCAAATGGAGGACGGTCAAGCGCAGGGGCCAGGCATTTTCGAACACCGGCTCCTAAGATCCTTTCCACCGGTCCCGCCGGGCCGTTGGATTGCTCCCTGGCCGATTTGCGTCGGAACGACCAAGGGAAGCGCACTTTGCTTCTACCGCCGCAACTTCCGTTTTTCGAACTTCTGCACCGTCGAGAGCGGTTTCAGAGCTGGCGGGTGGTTTTGGCGGTGTCCTGAGTTGTACTACTGCTTCTATAAGTGTTTGTTGACTGGGGACCGCGAACTGGCTGAGCAGATCCGACGAACAACTGACCCAGCAACGGCCAAATCTTTGGCCAACTTCCGAAACCGTCCCGGGGCCGATCAAAGGGCTTGGCACAGACAGAGAGAACATGTAATGTGGAAGGCCCTGTGTTCCAAGGTGGACAACAACCCCGGCGTCCGCGACATGTTGTTGGCCACGGGGGACGCCCTGATTGTCGAGGGCAGTCCGGATGAGTTCTGGGCGTGTGGCCTTGATATGCATCGCGATGTTGACTTCCACATAGCCGAGTCATGGACTGGTGCCAACATGCTCGGCATCATGTGGATGAAACTCCGGGCGAAGTTGCGTGGACAACCAATTGAGGAGTACGGTGAGTTCAGCTCATCCGAAAACGAGTCGCTGAGTCCGATGTTGGAGTGGTCGAAAACCGAATCGTCGAACTCGGTTGTCGATCCGGCAGAAGCACCGACTTCCCAAGAAAAGGAAATGGAAGATTGGGACATGGAAAAGTTGAACACGTTGCTTGTTCAAACTTTCCATGTGAGAACCGAAGGGGACAATGATCTTAAAAGAAAGATCAACCTGAGTAAGGAGATCGGACAGAGAGTAAATCCGGAGATTCCTTGTCGGTGTCTGATTTTCGGATCCACTCTGTCTCGTCTGAGCACCAAAGGCTCCGATCTGGATCTTTATTTATACCTCATTGATCCTGACGAGGACAATCGGATCAAGGTTTTGATGGAGGTTAAAAGGATCCTGAACAGATTCCGAAATCGGACTCAGTTGGGACTTTTGGGAGCTTTTGTCCAGAAGTCAGGCACAGTCCCTCTCTTGGGTTTGGAGTTTGATGAGGGACCTAGTCGCCCACCGTTACACGTCGATGTAACAGTTGGCGGCCTTAAACTCATGAAAGGCTATTTTAATTGCTTATGGATTAATTCTTTATCCGAACTCTCGGAAGAGTTTCGGATATTGCACTTCGCGCTCAAAAGCTGGGCTAAGGTCGGGAAGATTAACGATGCTGCGACCGGGACTCTGAACACTTTTAGCCTGACCCAGCTTTTGGTCCTGTTTTTGAACCAAAAAGGATGGATTCCAAACTTGTTCAAGGCGCATCCGACCGTTTATCGAGAAAATGATGTGGCGGAATGCCTGAATCCCACATTCCATCGGAAGTTAGTTGAACCGATGAAGGGGAGTTTCAAACCAGAGCTCGTCGAAGCCCTGGTGGAATTTTTCCGCTTTTTTGATGGAATCGATAATGCCAAGTTGAAGGTTTCCGTCCGTGATGGGAAACTCGTCTCCCGTCGCGGAGAGGCCGGGTTACTATTCATAGAAGAACCATTCGACTATAACAGTAACTCGGCACGAGCACTGACTGATAAAGGTTGGGATGAAGTTCAGGACCACCTTAACCAAACGATGCTTGCCGTCGAGCAATCAGATTGGAAGATGTTTGGTCAGAGAATTGGGTTGGTTGAGGTGGACCCAACCGAAGTAGTTGTGGTGGAGGCCCTCACCAATAATGATGGGTACAAGCTTCTACCCATCGAGATTCAAGAAGATGAAGATGAGGACCCGGCGGTTGTCCTCAAAAATAACTTTGAGGTGGGGGACATAATGGATAAATTCCTCACCACAGAAATCAGTGCGGGTGAGCCGGAGCGCGTCGCCGCTTCTTCCTCCCAGGCCGTCGTGCCTCAGAGGAACGGCCAAGTCTCGCGGGCCGTCGTGTCCGCTGGTCTTGGAACTCAAAACCAGTTGTTCCAGCGAGCAATGGAAGAGCGTCAACCACTGCCTGTCCGGCGGTCCATCATCGATCGAGTCGGTTTGTGCCAAAGCTCGTCGCAGCATTCGGCACCCACGGACTACGGGCGTGGTAAGAGCGATCATGGGTATTACCCAGTCCGAAGAGATGAGGGTAGTCAAGATGTAAGAGAAATGGTACATGTCCACCCAAGACCAGGAAAGTTAAGAAATGGAAGTTTGAAACGCGTGTATACGAACGCGAAATTTTCGGTCTTGATCGCCATGGCGGTTATTCTTTACATCGTTGGTGGGAGTTTGGCACTCCCAATGATCTGTCATGTAACCGCGGAGTCGCGGTTACTGCGCATTGTTGGAGATGATGCGATCTGCCACAAATTGGGATCGGTCTTTGAAGATCAGCCTGAGGCGTTGGTCCTCAATCTGTACAGGCCTGATCAGTCAGAGTACCAGATGCATGCGTCCCAGTGTTCGATCGTGAAACAATCGATCACATTCTGGACCAACATTTTGAATGATCCGTTTGAAATACCACACACAGAGGTGGAACCGGTCACGAATGAAGAATGTTGGGAAATGGTTAAGAGCAAGAAATGCAGATATGGCAAACTGCACGGGGATGAGGAGGGTGCTATGACCACTCAGAAAGAGTTACATGTCGAGAACACATATTGGCAGATCGGAAAAAATGAGAAGGAAGTCACGAATTGCATTCTTCGCAATGTCACCGTGTTTGCCATCCCTGGGAAGGAGACCGTCGTGTCACCGATCGAGGATTTTGGCCATTGTGAATACTCGGACGGACGCTGTCAGCTAAAGGATTCGTTGGTAGTTTGGGATGTGGAAAAGTACACGAGTATTGAGGCGAAGAGTGGCTATGCGCGCCGTTGTGTGTTCAAACGCTTTGATCGGAGGAATGGGACTGTATACCGTTCAGGATGGTTATCTGACCCGCCGGATTTTTCTTTGACTTTCGCGGAGGAACCGCGGTCGGTCAGATCATGTTTTAATGAGCTCATCGTGAGTGAGCAAGGATTTGCCATTGAAGAGCGTGAGTTCCGCTCTCTTAAGAATGCCATTCGGTCAAGGAATCGAGATTGGTTTGATGGTGATTTGGATGGTGAGGTTCATGTGCCTCAATTCGCCTCACAATTGCAGGCGAGAGCGATGTTTGCGGACAGAGAGATGAAAAGAGCTTTCCGCGCATTCTCGGAAATCACTTGTGAGTATCTCTCTTCGCTGATGAGCAGAGATCTCACACACCTAAATCCGACCCTATTGGTTCGGAAATTGGCGAAAAATCCGTTGGTACAGGCGAGATGGGCAACAGAAAGAGTTTTGGAATATTGGCCATGCACTTATGTGCATAGTTATCGCCTGAGTCCAGTCCCGAATGTTTGCTTTGATAAAGTCGCTGTCAATGCCACTTTGAGAGAAGGGACCAAGCCGATCAATGCCTTTCTCGATCCGATCACCCACATCTTGGAGCCGGAAGCAGTCCGTATGCCGTGCATCGACATGCAGTTTATTGCTCTTGAGTTGGATGGAGAATTGGTGAAGATCAATCAGTTGACCGGGGAAAAACATTCCGTCGCGAATGTCGAAGAGATTTCGATTTTGAATAAGGAATGGCGTGGGTTCCTGCCTGAAACCCAGCTACAAATCTTTCATAAGTTGGTGCTAACCAATTTATCACACCCTCAGCTGCAGATGTTGAGCATTTTGAGGTCTTTCCGGACCTCCCAATCAAAGTTTCGCGCGTCGTCGCAAACTCTTGTTGGGGGAGGGTCTCCATCTCCAATTGATATGGAGAGTCCTTGGTCACTGCTTTGGAACAGTGTCGATATGTGGGGAATTGTCACTAGATCCGTCGTGATCTTGGTAATTGGAAAATGGCTTTATGCTGCCTATTCTTGGGTGGACATGTTCAGAGTGAGAAGAGTTTTGAGAAAGGAGACAGAGAAGAGAGAGAGGGAAATGGACGAAATGAAAAAGATAGTGAGGGAGAAAGAAATTGCCTCGTCGCAGGCTATCCCTGTAATCAAGTTTATCAAGGAGGCAGACCGGCCCATGGATCCTTCGCAGGAGGACACGGCACAGCTCCGGCCCAGTTCAGGCGCTACCCGAGTCGTTGGGACCCCGAGCAGCCCAGCACCAGCAGTCGTTCCGACAACGGAGGAAGACGCGAATTCTGGAATCAGCGAGGAAACGGCAACGGTCACAATTCTCGAGGGCGCGGTCACTGCTTCTAAGTTCCGGAACCAACAACGATCATCGCCACGAAAATAATCCTCCTCCCCTCATTTTGTCGCATTTTTGCTTAGGGGGAGTGTCGCGAATTTCCTTCCTTCGGAAATTTGCGATTTTCAAATTCAGCGGCATTCCCCCCGCCGCCATCCATCCATCCTGTCCATTTGCATATTTTGCCCCCCTTCCTTGGCCCATTCATTCCCATCCGTCCATTTGCATTCCCATCCCCCTCCGATCCGGCCTATCGGCCGTCACATCTCCGTTCATCCATCCACCCATTCATCAGTCNCCCTTTCTATTTCTTGCCCATATCTGATCCATCCATTTGCATCCATTTTTGCCCCGCCTCCTCAAGCCAATCTTCATCCCCCACTCAAGATGCATATTCACTCTTCATCTTCATCGCTCGATTATCGACAATAAATTGCCACTGCAATTTGCCAATCCTTAGCTGTAGGATCCCCTGCTCCTAAGTCCGGCCCTTCTTTTGCTGCGCACTAGTTGGATCCCGAGGGGTTTTGGCTGTGTTCTCTTTGGGGGAGAAGTCCAGCAAAACCAAGGTCGACCATCGACCGTCCGGACCCCAAACCCGGACCCCTTCTTCTCAACTTCCACCGACTTTGGAATTGGCCGTCGTGCCTAATCCTTTTCATTGGCCGTCGCGCCTCTCCCCTTGAATTGATCAATCCCTTTGGCCGTCGCGCCTCTCCCCTTGAATTGATCAATCCCTTTGGCCGTCGCGCCTCTCCCCTTGAATTGATCAATCCTATTTGGCCGTCGTGCCTATCCCTTTGGATTGATTTGGTTGATTGATTGATTGATTGATCTGTCCCTTTTGATCAATCGCAGATCGAATTTCGCCCCCTAACTTTCTGCTTCCCCAAACTCGTGCAAAGTCCAAGACGGAACAAATCGGAGTGCCACCAACCCCATCGGCTCTCCTCCAGCCCTATCTGGACTCATTGCCCGCAGGCTCAGTGCTGTGTTCACATCCACCGAACACATAGAACACTGCTTTCCGCGTCAGTGGCGACCCTCTACCTGCTGTGACTCTTCAGATCTCTGCGCTGTCAGGCCAGAGTTTGGGGTTTTTGGCCAAATTTGGTTATTTTGGCGAAGTTTGATTGGAAGTTTGGATTTTTTGAAAAGGGGAGTGTGTGTGATTGAACACACAGACCGCCAAAGTCTATTTGGCAAATTTGGTGGTCAGCCAAAAGGTATTTGGTGGTATATAAGCCCAATTTCCGTATTTGGGCTGTATTTGGGTGAAAGTTTGACGAAAATTTTGAGGATCTCTGACTTTTGCCGTCGAGCAAATTAAATTTTGGTCAGAATGAGCCACAGGATTCCCATAGAAAGAATTCTAGTGGCGACCCATGTAATCAGAGAGTATGTTGACGACGCAATCCCGGCTGTACCTCAGAGGCCTGAGAGTAGCCAAGAGAGAAGAATGGTGATGATAACGTTGAGTGAAGTGAAGGAGGCGGCTGACGAGATTTTCACTCAAGTGGAAGAAGTCCGTGCCGCTCGGGCGGCACACATCCAGATCTTAAATGATCTGGAAGGGGATCCCAGAGTTGAACTGGAAGAACAATACAGGAACGAGATCAACGGGAATGATCTCA
This sequence comes from Rotylenchulus reniformis, assembly GCA_001026735.1. Taxonomy (NCBI): domain Eukaryota; kingdom Metazoa; phylum Nematoda; class Chromadorea; order Rhabditida; family Hoplolaimidae; genus Rotylenchulus; species Rotylenchulus reniformis. The sequence continues at coordinate 27,160 of LDKF01000771.1, read as the reverse complement.
ATAATTTGGTGAGAACGGCGAATAGCCGTATTAAGCAACTGAGAAATGTGAAGAGAAGAATTGAGGCATTGCTCAATGATCGTGAGGCTCCAATGGGAGCAGGAGGTGCCGCGCGAAATA